>OX638144.1:52669038-52872034 GCA_951805005.1 Othius punctulatus
ATGTGCATAGCAACTCTATGATACTTAAAATCTCGATGTACTTGATATTTTCTCAGGCTTTCTTCCTACTTTTAAAGGCCAAAGTGAGATAAAAACTAGTTCTCTAGAATGTTTTTGAAAATAGCCTGTACAGGAAGCAGAATGCTACATTTTGCCGGAAGCTGTATTCTAGCCATAACTATTCCGAAACCATTTATGTACTTGGAAGCTTCTTTTGTTTTATGCAAGATGCTGAATACGGATAATAATAATAAATGTTTAGGTAAATTAAAATTGATAGCCTCTTTGCTGATTCAACTGCCAGTGACAATAGATGTTTGATGGCCAAGAAACAAAAAAAAAACGGATGAGAAAAAACACTTGTATAGATGTAAGGTGACTTTATAGGTCGTAATCGTAATACTATAAGGGGGCGAGCGCCCTTTCAGAGGGGGGACGCTCCGAAATTGCCCAGTTTCGCCCCTGGAGTGTATACATTTCTTTGGATTCTTGAAAGTATTGGGCATTGGGTCAGTGCGGCATGTTGCCGGTAGCCTATAGACGGCAGAAGTATAAATCCGCCACTGTTTAAACATTGCTGAGAATAAGTACTCCATTATCGTTTTATTTCACATATTGTTGGTGTACAGGAGAAAGTGGCCAAGTCCATTATTCATCATTTCAAGTACATTTTTTCTGCTATACATTTATCCTGTACAGGGTGGACAAATTTCGATGTTTTAATAGGGAATCTCGATAACTATAACAGGTATGATAAAATGGACCCTCCCTTCCCATTCCCGATCTAGTGTTTTGAGAAAAACTTAAAGGTGAAAACCAAAATTGGCTATTGTCTGTTTTCGAGCTATTCGCAAAAATTCGATTTTTCGACTTTTCGTTATAGCAGTTGGTCGCTTATTTATGAGACTAGAAAAAAAGAAAAAAATAATTTCTACGTTCTTTAGGAGCTTTTTTAGCAAAAATGCAGCAGAGCAGGCATTTTTTTTAACAGTTCGAAATGGTAGGCGGCGCGAACACCAATTCATATTCGGAGGTAGTAGAACTGACGACACAAACGGCCAAAAGTGGTGAAAACCTAGACTTTCATGTGGAAAAGGAAACACCAATGAACAACGTAGAAAGAGTACGGAAGACTACAACACATCGCAAGAGGAAATCGTCCACCGTCACTAGAAATAGAGCTGCCAGCAGCGCTATCAGTGACCCTTTTCGAGCGGCCAAGAAATCAGCCTGGATATATATTGGACACTACGACGCCAATGTAGACCTCAATAACATCAGGAAATACATGCCAGATTGCTACCCTGACATAATAATTGAGGAACTTAAAGAACTAAATACTAAGGCTAGGAATAAAGCATTCAAACTGGGCGCAGATTTTAAACATCTGAATAGGCTAATGAGCGTGGATTCATGGCCGGAAGGTATAACAATTAGAAGATATACCTTCACAAACGACCTACCTGAAAATTTTCAAGTCAGCAGAGACATTCAAACGAAGATATAACAGAAGAATCGTCTTTAGCGGATCTGCATATTCTGTTCCTCAATATACGGTCTATCCGTAATAAATTACCTGAAATAGCCTTCTCGATAGATAAACCTTACACCATAGTAGGCCTGACTGAACATTGGTTGTCACAAAGAGAATGCAGAACATCCAAGATCAATAATCTCTACTCAAGAGCATACTATGCTCGACATTCCAGCAACCATGGAGGCTCAATGATATACGTGCCAAAGGAAATAGAAGCATTGAACTACAATACCCTTACGGACTTAGTGAGTATCGATAAAGTTTGCGAACTATCGTGCGTGTTTGTTAAAAAAATGGATGCCTATTTTATTTGTATCTACCGATCTCCATCAGAAAACTTCGTTGAATTTCTAAATATTGTAGTGAACTTTATAGAAAGGATTAGTCATCACCAAAGCATTATTGTGCTGAGGGGAGATTTTAACATCCATTTTAAGACAAATGATCCCAAAACGATATCACTAATTGATGTGTTGGGATCCCTCGCACTCTACAAAACGGTAACATTTAACACCAGATATAACAAATCCATAGATGATATCTTCACAAACTACGATAGAGATCTAATATTTGTGATAGACTTAAAAACAGCTCTCTCAGATCATCGGGGGCTGTCAATTAGAATAAAGAGCATACGAACACCAAGCAAATCTACACATAAAAATGTCCGACCGATGACCTTATTGGGCAAGCAAACCTTCTTCAACTTACTGAATAGCGTAAGCTGGAACTTTGTAAAGGAAAATATTGACCACAACATCAAATGAGGTCGGATGAACGACCATTTAATCGAGACAATGCTATAGTCATTTCCCATGAAAGTAGTCAATAGCCAAAACAAGCATAATAATATAAAGTGGTTCACTGATGAGCTCCACTCTATGAGAAAAACTCTAAGACTTCTTGAAGAGGTTTGCTCTAGTCATCCTTCGGAAACAAATACAGCATCAAAAAAATCTTACGTAAAAAAATACAAAGCAACCATTAGTTTAACCAAACAAAGAGCAAATAAGAATTTCATCAACTCTTATACTAATAAAACTCAGGGGCTCTTGTTGCTTATAAATAAAGAAAGAGGTCTATTACATAAAGAACCAAACACCAGTAGCATATCTAGTGACGACTTCAATTCATTTTTTAATTACATATCAGGACAATTAGGCAATGGCAATGCAGCAGCTGGAAATGGTCACCACATCCATACGGCATCAAGCATCATCTTTTATTTTAAGGAAGTAACTCCAGTACTGGTTAGGAATGCTGTAAATAAGCTAAAAACTAAGAAATCTCAGGACATATATGGCATACGTGCAGATATGATTAAAACCGTTAAGGATCTGCTCATATTCCCACTAACTTACCTTATAAACAGCAGCATAAAAAGCGGATGGTTTCCGAATGTACTTAAATTTGGTAAAGTAATACCTATTCACAAGAAAGGAGATAAAAACGACACTAATAACTATCGCCCCATATCACTGCTCCTGCCAGTGTCTAAAATAATGGAAACACTACTGAAGGACCAAATTGTTAATTACTTTGACAACAATAACCTTTTTTCAAAAAGCCACTTTGGATTTAGACAGGGACGCTCAACAACCGAGGCACTGTTAGATCTCTGTGATATAATATATGACGGCTTCGAAACCAAAACCTGCTGTATGGCCTCTTTTCTGGACTTGAGCAAGGCGTTTGACTGTGTTCCCCATGACATTTTGCTCGAAAAACTACAAATGTACAACTTCAATGAAACTAGCATAGATATCATGAGGTCATATCCAAGCGGTTGCAAGCAGTCGGTATTTTTAAATGGACGCATTTCGGATGCGTTGCCGGTGCTACAGGGTGTTCCTCAGGGGTCGTTATTAGGACCCATATTATTTATAATATACATAAACGACCTCCCGATGGTATTGGAAAAGGCGGCATACGGTTCGCAGATGACACAACAGTGGTAAATGTGTCGAACAACAGCGACAAATTCAAAGTGAAAAATGCTCAGTCGCTGGAACGAGCACACGCTTGGTGCAGCGAAAACAAGCACAAGTTAAATAACAATAAGACCTCACAAATGATATTCTCTACAACAAGGTCAACCCTGAACATCCATTCACTTTTTGGATATTTACTAAGACCCTGAATTGAGGTGGCAACAGCATGGCGATGAACTAGCCAAATTACTAGCTAAAAATATATTTTGCCTGCGAAACATTTCGCATCAATTACCTAATCAAGAGTTGAAAAGTGCCTACTTTGCACTGGTTGAGTCCCACATAAGATATGGCATCCTTGTTTGGGGACACTCTGCTATCACTCATCGAATATTTTCACTCCAGAGACGCGCAGTAAGAATTGCTGCGGGAACGGGATACACATCTGATTGCAAGAAGGACTTCATTGCACTTGGCATATTAACGTTGCCTTCAATCTTCATCCTGGAATGTCTATGCCATATAAAGCAACACCTGGATAATTATTCTAGTCACGACCATATCTACGAAACAAGAGGGAGGGATGACCTATGTCTGAACAAATTAAGACTAAAAAGAATGGATACAAGTAGCAAGTACTATGCAATAAAGTTTTTTTAACAAACTGCCGAGGGGTATAAGAAATTATCCAACAGAAAAGTTCAAAATGTTCATCAAAAACTATTTGGCTACCAACGCCTTTTACTCCCTTGGTGATTTCATGAACAGTGATATGCATATTTAATATGTCTGAGTGCGTCTTATTTATATAGTTGTTTTTATGTGTTCACCCAATTTTTAATGTGTCTTAGTTTAAGTATTGTATTTGTAATTTATAGATCATATTTCTCTTTTGACTCGTGTAAACTTCGACTTTGCTATTAGCACCAATTTTTTTTAATTATTGTTGCGATATATTTTGAGCTTAATTTGAATTTGTTTAATGCTATTGATGCAATAATTGCACAAATTTTGCGAGGAAGCTCCTGGTAGGATCAACTGCTGTTAGCGGCGTCTTCGCACTGTAATCACCTAATATTTAGTTTGGGGTGGCCGAGTTGGTTGTTTATAGCCGCCTCAGAAGACGTGATAATTTCACTTATGCACCTCCTTCTCATATTAACCGTTCCTGGCGGCATCTCCTCTTCGTAATTAACGTCGTGGGCGGTTGCTGGGGTGGACTTGGCGGCGCGGGGGAGGCATTACCAGGACGGCGGATATCTCACGGGCGACAGGTGATCTATGGAAGCGGCGCCGCCGGTTATCTGCCGTGCATATTTGTCCCGTCGCGAGGGGGGCGGCCGGGGGGCTGATTAATGGGCGGCAGGTCGAGCGTCGCGACGCGCCGTTAATTTACGGCGACGCCGGGGGACCGGAAGCGCCGAGCATGCGGCGCCCGGAAGCGGGCATATTTCCAGTTTGCGCTACGTTTTCCCTCGATTTCATCGCAGGTGTAGGTACACAAAATGCGCGACACAAACGTCAAAGAAAAAGTTGCGAAGAAATGAGGCATTCAATGAAAGTTCCAGTTATTCACGAACGTCGGACTGCCGCAGGATGAAATAAATAACGAAGTGGCCCCTGAAAAACAGAATCGAAGCCTTACAAATTTACATAAAAGAAAATAATTACATATGCGAAGAACTCCAGGGAATTGCGCTCAAATTGCCATCAACGTAATTCTTTGAAAACATTTTTTAATCGTAAAATTCTTATTATTTTATATGACATAAACACATTCTGTAAATTATGTATTGATCACTTTAGAAATTGTACTGAATTGGAGATTCCAATTTACAGAGCAAGAGGAAAGGTTATGCTATTTTTTAGTATTAATTTAACTTTACCAGAAATTATTTAGAATTCAACAGTAATAATTAGAGCTGGGTATTATATGCACACAAAATGTACGAAATATGAGCATAAACAGGGTGTCCTAAGTAGAGTAGGATCGCATGGGTATCATTCTTATTCGTAAAGCTAGAGATCTGGTTAAAAGGGTAATGTTGTGCAGATTTTTATGCTGGTTCAGATAATATTGATTTTTTTTCAAAATTCCGAGCCCTCTATAAGTTATTCTAAAAAAAGCTAAAACTCTGATATATTCATAATTATTAAAGATGCGGAAAAAAATTAAACACGGAAGTTACTTGGTTCGATCGTCAAACTTGACAATCAAGTCAAAACAAAAGTCAAGATGGTGGTTTCCGAGATAATAATAAAAACTTTCTTATTTTAAATGGCCGCCATATTTAATTTGTATACGTCTAATTAGACGATCAACGATGTATAACAACCTACGTCAAAATGAAAAATGTAGGAGATATTAATTTATTCAATTTTTATTTTTATTCTTTAAATTATTTGTAAAATTAAAAAAAAAAAAAACGTAAGACAACTAACTAGTAAAATAACAATTAATTATAAAAAAATGCTAATCAATTTCTAAATAATGCCGCATCATCAGAAAAAGAGAGCACCACGTTTGTTATTGCCTCAAAATTCCCGGCATAAAGAAAAAACAGCGTCTAATCTGGTAATTAAATCGTTTAATTCACATACCCGCTAAGTGTACCTTTTCAAATTTTCGAAAAACAAAGAAAAAACCTACATCTTTCATTTTTAATATATTGTAATTAAATATTCCATAAAAGGGAATGTCAGTTGACGGGATAATGCAGAAAAATATACAGTCTGATTACTGATATAATGGTTTTTTAAACTTTATTATTGAATTCGTTTAATGCAACAGGATGTCTAAATGCTTTACTATTTAAAAATTTTATCACTTTTTTACCACAAGCCGAAAATCGAAAGAAAGTGTTCAAATATGCATCGATGTGCAACATTTAACGCAAAATAAAAGTGAAAAATTTACAATTGTTTTGTCCTGATTCTCGTACAAATGAAATTATATGACTGGTATATGCATATTATAGAATATGCATTTTGCATATCATCCCAACTCTAGTAATAATCGACATCTTCAAAAATACTAGGGGTTTTGTACAAATAATTGATGTCTTCAAAAAATACTTGCAGTTTTTATACAAATAAATAATAATTGGCACCTTGTAAGATATATGTACTTGGAATTTTCGTGCAAATAATTGACATTTAAATAAAAAATGGAATTTTATGTGCAATTAATTGACATCTTGAAAAATGTACTTACTGTTTAGTAGTAATCATTAAAATACGACCTAGTAATTAATTGAAGCTTTAACAGAAATAATAGAAAACGTGACATTGCCATTGACATTTTGACACAATAATAAAAAGTTTGACAGCAATAATATAATAATATAATATAATAATATAATTGTTTTAATACTTTTTTTATTGACATATTGTTATAACATTATTACGGAAAGTAGAATATAACCAACATTTGACATATAGAACTGGTCTTTACTAAGGTATCTGTGACATTACAATTGACAATTGACAGCAATTTGACAGATGTAATTGAAATTTGGCATGCATAAATGATATTATCACAGAATAATTGCAAAATTCACAGCTTTCTTTAAAATATTGACAGAAATAACTAAAATTTTGGCAGATATAGTTGACATTGTTATAGAATAATTGAAAATTTGACAGATGACAATTAAAATGTTACAAAATAACATTATATAATTGACAGATATAATTGAAATATTAATTTTATAAATTTTAAGTTATTTAAAGTGAAAAAAATATAGTTGACATTATCAGAGAATAATTGAAACATTGAAAGTAGTCTTTACATTTTTGACAGAAATAACAACATTTTTGAGATACAGCTGATAATACCTTAGAGTATTTGTAAATTTGATAGAAGACCACTAAAAGATAACAAACTTACTGAAATTTTGACAGATATAGTTGACATTATCAGAGAATATTTGAAAAATGAACAGAGGTCTTAGATATTATGACTGAAATAATTGAAATTTACATGTGTCAAAATGTTGATATTGGCATAGAATAATTGAAGACTTGACAGTATACCATTAAAATGTGACAAAATAACTGATTTTAATACAGATATAGATGACATTGTTAGAGAAAAATGAAAAAATTGGACATATTAATATTAAAATGTGACAAAATAACTAAAATTTTGACAGATATAGTTGAAATATTAATCAAATATTTAAGTTTTGAAATTTGAAATGAAGTTATTTAAAGTGAAAAAGATATAGTTGGCATTATTAGAGAATATTTGAAAAATTGTAAGCATTCTTTGAAATTTTGATTGAAATAATTGAAATTTTGACAGGTGTAGTTGATATTAGCATAGAATAATTGAAAACTTTGCAGATTACTATTAAAATGTAACAAAATTACTAAAATTTTGATGGATATAAATGACATTGTTACAGAAAAATTGAAAAATTGACAGATGACTATTAAACTGTTACAAAATAACTAAAATTTTGACAGAAATAATTTAAATATTAATTATATATTTGAATTTTGAAATTAGAAGTGAAGTTATTTTAAGTGAAAAAGATATAGTGGACATTATCAGAGAATATTGAAAATATTGACAGTAGTCTTTGAAATTTTTACAGAAATAATGAAATTTTGCAGATCCAGCTGACATTACCATAGAATATTTGAAACTTTGTAGATGACCACTAAAAGATGACAAACCAACTGACATTTTGACAGATATACTTGACATTATCAGATAATATTTGAAAACTTTAGAGCAGTCTTAGAAATTTGACTGAAATAATTGAAATTAGACAGATGTAGTTGACATTAGCATAGAATAATTGAAAATTTGATAGATGACCATTAAAATATGACAAATAACTAAAATTGTGACAAATACAGTTGACATTGTCAAAGAATATTTAAAAACTTAACAGCAGTCTTTAAATTTTTGACTGAAAAAAATGACATTTTGACAGATGTGGTTAAAATATTTCAAAAAAAAATAAAAATTAAATTTGAAGTGAAGTTATTTAATGTGAAGAAGATATAGTTGACACTATCAGAGAATATTGGAAAAAATTACAGCAGTCTTTGAAATTTTGACAGAAATAATGATATTTTGCAGATACAGCTGATATTACCATAGAATATTTGGAAAATTTAATAATGACCACTAAGAGATGACAAAACAACTGAAATTTCGACAGATATAGTTGACATTATCAGAGAACATTTGAAAAAATAACAGCAGTCTTAGAAAATTTGAGTGAAATAAGTGAAGTTTTCACAGATGTAGTTAATATTAGCATAGAATTATTGAAAATTTGACAAATTACCATTAAAATGTGACAAAATACCTAAAATTTTGACAGATATAGTGAAATATTAATCAAATATTTAAATTTTGAAATTTGAAGTGAAGTTACTTAAAGTGAAAAAGATAAAGTTCACATTATCAGAAAATATTTGAAAAATTGAAAGCAGTCTTTGAAATTTTGACAGAAAAATATAATTCTGCAGATACTGCTGATATTACCATAGAATATTTGAAGATTTGATAGAAGACCACTAAAATATGACAAACCAACTGAAATTTTGACAGATATAGTTGACATAATCAGAGAATATTTGAAATATTGAAAGCAGTCTTTGAAATTTTGACAGCAATAATGAAATTTTGTAGGTATAGCTGAGTTACCATATTTGAAAATTTGATAGATGACCACTAAAGTATGATCAAATAACTGGATAAGGGTAGCTAACCCTTCAATTGTATAAGTTTATTTAGCTAGCAAAACTCTATTTTCGCCGACATTTCAGAGGAAAACCTGTTTATATTAAACTATTTTGGCAAAGTAACATTGGCATAAACAATTAAAAATATAATGTAATATAAACAATGCTTTAAAGTAGATAATTGTATCTAAGTAAGTAAAATATTTTTATTTTCCTTTATATTTTGGGCCCATATATTTCTATGGATCTGTACCATGTGATGGTACAGATACATTGATATTTGTTCTTTTCATCAATTCTTGTTCAAATTAAAGAATTTATTAAAAAACAAAATGATATGATTTAAATCGTGATGTAAATCAGTTGATATAAATCACATCTATCCTGGTAAATACTGATCAGAAATATAAAAAAATAAAAAATAAATAATTTTTATGACTTTTTGGAAATCATTGATTTTAGATTTTTTTGAAATCACGATTTATTCCAAACCTGGTTCTGATATCATAAACCTGATTATTAGGAACTAACACTCAGAGCTCAGTCCCTCTTGCACCGCTTGAAAGAGAATTTTTGATAGGCCCTAGAACAGTGTGAAGTTCAAAATGAATTAAATTGAAGCTGACTACTTCTTACAGCTGACCCTGATAACAAATTCCGAAAGAATTATCATAGGCGATTTTCAAATTTGCTTATTTTATGGCAATATATCACTTACAAACATTTCATTATTGAATTTTTATGGTAAAAACTAAGAAAAATTTAATTTTCGTACAGATTTGTTACTTATTGCACTTTAATTCTTTTATAATTTTGATGAAAAATTCTGGGAAAACCAGCGATGACATATTCATAAATCTTCATAATTTCTGGAAATATGAATCATAACTAACAAACATGTAAAATTTCATCATGGAAAATTTAGAGAAAAAATATTTTAATGGACACTGGGTTTAATATTTTAAAATCTACTTAATTGCATTACCTATTTTCACCAAAAAAATGAAAGTCGCACGTTTCTTTAATAACTTACAAACAATTATTTCAACTTTAAGTAATAGATTTATGAAGTTCACAAGTTTGCTGTTTTGGGTACATTTTCATCAGAAACATTTGAAAGCGGTATGTTCATTATTTGGTATTTAAAAACAAATAAAACTTTTAGCAATAATATTATGAATTTTAGTACCTACGTAATTTTCAAATAAATATTATGGGAAATCACCCATGGGGTATTTTGAATTGTTCATGTTTCCATACAATGCAAGATTATGGATAATTATTTGGATAACTTCGGCAAATGAAAGGTGATTCTATTGAAACAAAAAAAAAATCGGTCTGATTGGTCTTTGTTTAGAAGTGATTAGGTTTTAAGATTATTAAAAATAAAAAAGCAGGAAGCCATGATAAAACAAGAAACAGTTGCGTGTAATAATAACTAAATTTATTGTTAAAGTCATAACCTTTAGTGAAAAAAAAAGAAATTTCCATCCATGGTGACCGACAAGACAATTTTTTACCGAGAAACCGTTGCAAAATTCGAAACCAGCGTGCAAAATTCAACCTATGTTATTTTCTAAATCTGGATACAATTCATGATATTATTATTATTAGTAGTAGTATTATTATTTTGGGCCGAATCACTAAATACTGAATATCTTGAAAATCATTCAAAATATATCAAAAATATTTGATATCTCAAAATCTACGCGTCCTAGAAAAAAGTATTGTTATTGAATATTACATATGTAGAAAAATATGTTTAGATAAAAATGATAGATTTTCAAAATGTCTAGTGGATTCTGTTCAGTTGAATATAGTTCGTTTGAAATTAAAATCCAAATATTACCACAATAATGTTTGCTCTTAGTATAGCCAACTGCTTCTGATTTTATCATGGCTTTCCCGATTTTGTATTTTTTATAATCTTTTAAACAATAATGCTTGCTATTAGTATATACAACTGTTTCTTATTTTATCATGGCTCTCCCGATTTTATATATTTTTTTATAGGATGCCTTAATAAAGCCCATAAGTTATTAAAGCCTTATAACTTTTAAACAAAGATAAATAGGACCTATGTTAAAATAACAGTTTTTCCTTCCAATAGCATCACATTACATCACACTAATAAATCACCCTGTATTAGTACCTGAATGAAAAACCAAACCGAAAATTTCAAAGATTGCTATAATATCTCACATCTTAAAGAATATTATGGGAGAATGGAGAATATAAAATGAAGCAAGTTTTGATTGACAATTTTTCAAACATTTTCATATTTTGTTTCAAAACACTTAATTTCATTTTTTTATTTTATTATATAGATTAGCTGTTGACTAATACTAGGTACTTTATTGCAAGTATAACTTTCCTTGCGAAAATTAGATTCTTACAAAACTACCTATAGTTTTGTGGAAAATTCTTGTATGACCAGACACAAGGATATTGTAAGAACAGACACAAGGAACTTCTTCCTGTTAGATAATCTCAACATTAAATGATACCTTCCCTCCAAATTTTAAAAATTACAAATTCATTTTCATCAACTTTTTTTGTGAATAAAATTATTGCAAAATTTATTTCACCAGAGGTAATATTTTTACAGGTAAATTTTGATTGTACGCACGAATACATTATTGCGTAGCAAGGCACGAAAACACAGCGGCATGCATTAAAAAAATTCCGAGCGTTTTAGCCCGTTGAGTGAGGAATTTCGCATACGGTATGGCCGAATGCTTTCGCTATAAAGTCGGAAGTGTGGTCGACCACGTAAAAATATCAAGAAAAAAAAGCAAGGTCTGATTATAGAATTGTGGGAAACAATTTAATTCCTGAAAATATACAGGGTGTCCCAGTTATGGTTCTCAACATGGGGATCTTGTAACCGATTGAGATAGACAGTTGCCTAAATTGACAAAATATTCTTAAGACAAAAGCCTAATTAGCAGGGTAAATATAACTTTAAAAAATTGAATCGTGTGAACAGAGGCGAAACTAGTATGTGCAGGGTAGGGTGGTGGTTATAATATGGAGGGTGATGCAAATTTTGCTGACAAAAAAGTAAAAACAAACAACTGAACACTGAATTAGAGCCCTAACTGACTGCGTTACATGTGTCTACATTTCATCATACTCCAGAAAGGCAACATATTGGCTTAATGGATTTCCCAGCGCAGCAAAAAACTGACACACACCTTTTGGCTTCACGCCCTGCACGACGCTTAATTAAACCATCCCCGGGTGATTGACGTGGACGGAAATTACCCACTCCATCCCGCCCCGTCCCACGCAGTCTGGGGCTTCGACGCTCGACGTCGGTGACACGGACGCCCCCAATTAATTACCCAGGATGTGCGACGCTTGATTTTCGGACGAACAATCGCCCCCCTGCGTGTGAGGGATGATGTCGTGAGAATTCACGAAATTGAGGCGCGAAAATTGCAACTGGGAAAGACAATAGGCCGGAGGAGAAGACAACGCTGGGCTCCCGCCTGGATGAGAGATTGTCCTCGTTTGTGCGATGGTTTATGATTAAAAGCGACACGTTGATTGCGTGCACGAGAAAATGGAGTCTGACAACAATTGCGTTAAGGAAGAAAAATTCGTTGTGCAGGAAAGAATCTGAGAATTACTAAAATACGCAACGAACTTAAAAATGTAATGTAAAATTATGCAAGCACATTAAAAAACATGCCATACTATAGAAATTTGCGATAATGAATGAGCAGCCAAGTTTCAAGTTAAGTTAGTAAAATTTTAATTAAAATTGCTAAACTTTGTTTTTTTTTATTGAAATGTGTTTAGATCCATTCTAATTATAGGTGAATTCAATAGAGGAGGTCAACACTACCCGATAGTGCTGTGCAACGGGCCGGTTTTGCCTCCGACGGAAACTGTCTTGATTTTTAATTGCGCGCACGGATCGCCAACGTAGGCAACCGCTACGCACACGTTTTTTGAAACGTGACGTGTTTCCGATATGCGTGTGATTTTTAAATCGTCGGCGAGACGCTGCCATGAGGTAGAAGCCAGTCAACTTCCCTGGAGTGCAGAAGTGTCACGAGGTCACAGTTTTTCTTTGGTCTATCGCCAACCGGTTTCCGGGATTTAAAACGTGTCCTCCATTAACCACCCTAAGAGAGATTGACGACACCAGGCACAAGGCAAGGGAGGGTACTGTACTACTAAACTCTACACGCTCAAAACATCAGAGTAAGTGATTAAACCCGACATCTTTTTTTTTTCGTAAAGACACGTGTCCGGCCGTTGTTAATAAGGCCATGTGCTTTACAGGCGTTTTTTTGGGTAAGGGCTGAAGTAACCCAGCCAGCCAGGTTCTTGGCTAGGGGCAACGACCATCCGGCCAGAGTTGTTCTGAGGACTGGAATTTAGCGACGGCGTCCCCGACGATTGCCGGCCGCCGCACGTCCTAAGAACCGAGCCCAGAATCGCCAGTGGAGTCGCTACGAGGAACACAGGCCAGATCTATATATTTTTTTGTTCTCATTTATTGTTTTAATTTCCTTTGATATATCGTTTTTTTCTTTTGTGTAAAATTTGCGTTGCGTGTTTCGTGCCGTACGTGTTTTGCGTTTTTGTAAGGAAAAGGTGGCTCCGACAGCCGTTAGCATCGCGCGTTACGTGTTCGCGGGATTCGGCCGAGTCTGGTGGAGGCGGCGCGATAGATTTGCGGGCGGAGGTATTTCTTTCAGGAAGCGTAGGTACGTTGTCCTGTCTTTTGTGTGAATAAACGCAGATATTTTACACCACAAAACTCACACCTGTTAGTTTTTGTTCCCCCCACGTTTTCTCAATCGGGCATTCTTTTCAGTTTAACTTCCTTTTCTCATTGCGAGATTTAAATCTGGTGGTGTGGGCGCCAGATGGTCAGCCGTTGCGACAGTTCGTAATTTCTGAACTTCGCTGACTGCCTGCCGTCAACCCACGCAGATAGGGTGGAGCCCCCCTTTGTGACGAAGTAGTGGCGAGGTTAAAATTACGTGGAGCCTTTTTTAACCCCCCCACTCTCCGACACCGAGAGCCTGGCCCTCGTCGCTGCTTTGAAGGGACCCTCCACTCGCTCCGCGGAATAACGCGCTGATAGCCATTCAGGCACGTCACAGCTGACCTTACCTATTGAATTTGTTTTTTTTTTTAGTTGTATTGAATTAAATATTTAATAAGATTAAATAATTATGGGTTCGTTATTGAAATCACATTGAACAAAATCATCTATATGAATTCAAAAGATGTATGCATTATAAGAAAATTTCAAACTCTTCAAAATTGTACCTGAAATTTGAAAATAAACTAGAATACGTCAGGTCTATTTCAGAAATATTTGTATCATTTGCTAGACTAAATCGCGAATGTGAAAAATATATGCACTTTAGATTTGAGCCTTTTGAAGCAGAAATCATTGGCCTAAATCAGTTTCAAAACTATAACTAATTAATTATATTTCAGCCATATTTTGCTTTTTGATTTAATCTAATAAAATATCGTATACTTATTTCGGACTAAAATCACATCAACTTCATCACATCATCAAAATTATGCATTAAATAATTGTACATAATATGAAATCAATTTTCATACTATCATATCTTATACCAAGTGATCATTTAAATTCAGCTCTAGTTATCCATGGAAATTTTCGCAGCCAATAAAAAAGGCGAGATCACCAGGGATTTAAATGATCACTCGGTATTATCTAAAACATTCTGTCTAAGAATGATTGGTAACTAGGCACCATGATTACAATTTAACTTGTTAAAAGTACACCCAAAAAAACTGTCTAAGAATGATTGGTAACTAGGCAACATGATTACAATTTAACTTGTTAAAAGTACACCAAAAAAATTTGGGTTCGGTTATGCTCTTTAACAAGCCTTTATTCAACTTCTATAATTAATTACCGTCACCGGGAAACGGTAAAACTCAGAATGCATCTGCTACAACTATTGTACTCACCTAAATTATGGTTCATTCCATATTTATATCCATCTTTGTGATATGATCAGCATATTAAATGTAACTCACCTGAAAAATAGAGAAAAATATTAGAGTTGTATATAAGTATAATGCATACAATTTATATGATTAAAGCTCGAGGCGCTTACACAGTAGCACATTTTTATAACCAATACATTATCTAATTTGTTAGGATGCACATTCTCTATTTTCAGTAGTTTTATTAAATAAAGGTTCACCTTTATTCACACTAAAATTTATATATCTGATAAATCACTGGAATTAGTTTTGTTATATAGTTTTTGAAAATCGTTGGTGGTTTAGTCCACAATTTGAAAAAAAAATTCATTAATTACTTTAAATACGATCGATTTTCAAAAACAGCCGAGAAAGTTTCCAAAATCACATGTTCCCACTTCAAGTTATATATCTGTGGATCCACGTATTGGAAATGAATTTCCTTTTACACAATATATGCACTAATATTACTTAATATATGTTGAAAATGCAGTAATATTGGTACGCCAGTTTCTGAGATATTATTATACGAGAAGCAGGCAATTTTGAGAACACCTAATAAATTTTTCAAAATTGAATGAATATCTCAATATATCATTTCATATCTTTAAAAATTTCATTAATATCAAGATGCTAGTTTCGGAGATATTATTATTTAAATATAATAAATTTTGGAAAACATCCGAGAAAGTGCCCTAAATCATATTTTCCCAAAATCCCAAAGTATACTTATATACAGGGTGATTCATTGGAAAATGCGCATACTGTAATGGTAGATGCGGCACACCGAGGTGATTCTAAATAAACTATATTTTACGGGTCTATCGTTGTTTATAACCAATATACAGAGTGATTCATTAATATTGCCCATTTTTTCAATTAATCATATACTCTGATTATTCTAAACTGGCGTGCACGTCATCAAAATAATAATCATAATAATGACGACACAATTTTACAAGGTTGCCAGCTGTCCTGGGTATTTAAAAATGACTGCAATCAGCTGTTGCGCCCGTGCAATCTTGTGCGACAGTGCGCGGTTCGTATCAAATTCGTCGACTTCTCTGCCGTTTTTCGTACAGATATCAATCTTCTGGTTATGGTTTAACATCTACAATGGCAAAATATAAAAGAGTTTGCACCGTATTCGGGTCCAACACTGACAGCGACAAAAATCTTGAGGTTAAATTCGATTCCCGGCTGCAGGCAAAAGAAACGTGAAATATGTAACGAAGTCAAATGTAACAAGTTAAACGTCAAAGAAGTTTGGTTATGCACACATATATGAGCATGTGTTCGTGAAAAAGATCTGGCATCTTCGCCGAAAAAATATCACGTCGGCCAACATAACATGATTTATTACATGATTGGCAGGCGAAAATTGTGACCGCGGTTAATACACCGATTACCTATTTATAACCACCGATGATCAGTGTTATTTAACTAGTGATCCTCAGATTAATTTCGATTCTTAAACTATTGTTATGCATATTCTTGAAATCAATCACGTTGGTACGAAAAAACCTCATCGCACAGCTGATTGATGACGTGCACGCCAGTTTAGAAAAATCAGAGTATAACTTACGAACCACCCTATAATTTTTTGTAATATTTGGTACGTATGTTCTTTGTCCAGTGTAGTGTCGATTAACATAATAAATGAAAATCTTATTCCAGGTCCGGCCTTAAATATATTAATAAGAAGGTTCGACTCGAAACAACGCCCTGTATATCAATATTTTAAAATTTTGTTTACATATTTGGAAAGAGCAGAAAAAAATAAGTAACCCTAAATATGTTTGGTACTTCCGCATACAACTTTGTTACTTATTAACTTGAGTCAAATCTAGATGTTTCGATAATAAGCTGGCACAAAATTAAAAATAAATAAATTTCCTTTCCTAAATGATCATTTTCCAGCTTTAATCAATAAAATCATCAACTATTTCACATTCTCTTAATTTCTGGATCATAACCTTAATGTAAAACGAGAGGACAGGTCCGTATTTGGAACAAAATATTTTTATCAATGACTAACTTTCAAATACCCTGTATGTGTGTTTGAAAGTATAAGTACTGACACATGTAATTATTTTTGGTAATTCATTCATTGCTGGTAAATTCCTACTTCGCATGAAATTTTTGTCGGGAAATAGTCCTCTCTTGCATGCCAGCCTTAATATTTTTTATATTCAATATCATTATAGTTATACTATTCAATAGTCACTTCGTGCACTCGTAACAATATTCGCGTATTTAGCATGCACTCGGGATATAACTACTGAATATTTAATGGGTAAATCACAAGCTCTGTTATTTTTTTTTAATTTTCTGGATCCGACTTAGTCTCAAAATGTTTGGATCCGACTTTGTCTCAACCACCGATTTTTTTTTAGTATATATATCTTCAATACTGTTGTATAAAATATTTAGTCTTGAATATTTTTTAGAATTTACATATGGAAATAAAATTATTTCGTTTGGTTTGTGGTTCTCTCGTCTGCTTCACTGATTTTATACAGGAATGAGACAAGGCCTTGTGGGTAGCCCCCTGCCCCTGAGGCCCGATAAAGCTGAATCCCGGCGTTCTCTCGTTAGCCTGGTCGGCCGGTCCCCCGAGGGGGGTCCGAATTCAACACGGTTACGCGATGTACTGCAGGGCATCCCGAATTTTTGACGTGCCCCGCATGTGACGTAACGCGGAAGGTGTGCTCAAACGAAAAAAAAAATGTACAAAAAAAAATCACAATCGAGATTCTGATGTTCCGTTCGGAATTGGACGAGGCCTGTAATTACGCCACATCAGCCGGCCTGGCCGCACTGTATAATTTCATGTTAATATGTTTGCATTGTGCGCAAACACCGCCGACGAGTTGTTTTGTGTACGTTTGCTCCAGATCGTGTACGTGTGTGTGTGCGGAGAGCTAAGAAGGTGTTACGCGTCCGCCTAGGGCCCCCACAAACCGTGCGGCGCCATTAATTACCCTAATTTAAGCGCCCCCGACCGCCACCCACATGCCATGAGCCGCCCCCGCACACACACACATACTTACTCACACATACATCACGGGATTGTTTTCCTTTTTCGTCGTCCACACACTGAGCGCAAACAAAAACAAAGGCGGAAAAAGTTTCCGTCGTCGATGCCAGATACGCCCGGGCGCTCATCTGGACCAACGATCTCGAGATGAACACCAAGTAATTCTGTGGTTGTCCCTCATAACTCATTTTTGAAATGTAGCACTTGTACTACAAACCAAAGCAATTATAACACGATGTTCCTTGTCGCTTACCTACGTGGCTCATTTACCAAACAAATGAATTTCTCATATGAAATGCTACCAGAAGCCATCAATTTTAAACTATACTTAGTATCAGCTTAGCACTTAGTATATGTAACAGGCGATTTTAATAGTAGACTAGGGAAAAGAGATCAGATGTATGTGATGGGTAATAACGTGGAGAACAAAAGAAACGAGAATGGGACAAGAATGCTGGAATATTGCCAAATGAATGAACTAATAATAACAAACACGTTTTTTAACCAACAATTACAGGGGAATTAATATAATAACTACAAATATGAAAATATATGAACAACTAAGAAATAAAAAAATAAAACAAAGCACAGAAAGAACATTAATGGAATCACAGAGTGGATTCAGGGAAGGCAGAAGTATACAGGACCACATATTTATGATAAAACAAATACAGGAAAAGGCAAACTATGAAAATAAACAGATGTACATAGGATTCATAGATATGGTGAAGGCGTTCGACGAGTGCCTCGAGAAAAAGTATGCTCGATATTAAAGAAAAGAAATGTGAATAACAAGATGATAAGGGTAATAACAAGCATATACCAGAACAACCGGAATATAATAGTGGAAAGAAATCAACAATTCAGCGAGTTCACAACAAACAACGGATTAAAACAAGGTGGAGGTCCTAGTCCAACACTTTTCATTTTATTTATAGACAAAATAATTAGAACATGCAGAGAAAAGGTAAAAACAGTAACGATCGGACATAACAAATTGAGAAGAGTAGAAATAGCAGAAGAAGCATTCGCGGATGACATAATAATAATAGGAAGAAATAGAGAAGACCTACAAAATAATCTAAATATATGGAACGAAACACTAAAAACAAATGGAATGCAAATGAACAAAAACAAGACAAAAGTGATGATATTGGGAAAGCAAGAACAGATTGATATTAAAATAGATAATACATAAATAGAACAAGTAGAACAATACAAATACCTAGGGGCAGAAATACAAAGTGAAGGTCGAAATGAGAAGGAAATTGATAGCAGAATAAACACAACAACGAAGCTATATTTTCAACTAAGAACATTCATAAATAAAAGGGAACTAACAAGAACAACAAAACTGTCCATATTTAAGTCAATATACAGACCGGTGCTGACATTTGGGTGTGAGTCTTGGGTTCTAACGAAAAGAGAAAAGAGCAAAGTCCGGGCGATGGAAATGAAGTACATTAGGAGAATAATCGGAGTGACAAGAAGAGCCGGATAAGGAACACAGAAATCAGAGACCAGCAGCAAATAGAAACGGTAGAAGAATTTATACAGAGAAGGAAATTAGAGTGGTGGAGAAAGAATTGCAGTTTTACGAGTTCAATTTCATGAGCTTTTTGTTTTTTGAAAAAATTTCATGGCTAACTAGATATCTCGAAAATATATTTCTTTTGTTATTTGGTTCGGTGCCTATGAATCTGTTATAATTGACTTTAGAAAAAAATTGTAAAGGAAAAGTTGTACGTAATTATGTGCTTAATAATACAATCTAACCGATTATTTTATTAAAGCTATAATTTTTGAGTTATGAGACAAAGTTGAGTTTTTCTAATGGAAACCATAGTTAGCCATGACTTTATAGAACAGGCGCTTTTTCAACCATTCTAATGATATACCACTTGATATAGTTATTTTTATAAATAATCAAATTATCGTTATTTTTTACTTTTCTTTTTCGAACTATTCAAGAAGTAGGCTACGGAAACAATTGATAGATGCGCAACGCGTCAAATTATTATTTGACGTCAAATTATATTCAAGTTAGTTATTAAAATTTTTCTTTTCATTTCGAAATTATAAACATTATTATTTTGGTGTAAAATGTTCATTTAGTTGGAGTTACAGTTTTATATAAATATTATTTCTGATAAAACAAAATTACATAAGTACAAAACTACTAAACAGGGAATGACAGACGATAAATTGAGGAACAATACAGGCATATCAGAACGTAACTAAAGTAGTACCAAAACAACGTAATTAAAGTTAGGAAAGTATTTAAGACTAAATATGTTCAAAAGGTTCACCATTATGATTAATGCACACCTTTTTAAAACAAAATTTGCTGCTTTTCTAACGGAGCGTCCATCAATATTAGCAAAAACTTGTAACTTGTAAGTACAGCTTCTCTAAGGTCATCTACTGTGACGTACGATGTTTGATACACTCTATCTTTTACCATTCCCCATAAATAAAAATCTAAAACACAGAGATCGGGAGATCGACCACCTCTATAATTGTCGTTTGTATCTATCAATTGTTTCTATAGCGTACTACTTCGAATAGTTCGAAACTGAAAAGAAAAAAAATCCCATTATTTAATTATTTATAAAAATACCTATGTAATATGATATATCATTAGAATCGTTGAAAAGAGGCCTTTTTATAAAGTCATGGCCGACTATGGTTTCCATTAGAAAAAACACAGTTTGTGTCATAACTCAAAAATTATACCTTAAATAAAATAATCGGTTAGACTGTATGATTAAGCATATAATTTCCTATAACTATTTCTATTTAAAAATTTAAACTATTTAATTTTTTTCGAGCTATCTAATTAGCCATGCAATTTTTCCAAAAAACAAAAAGCTCATGAAATTGAACTCGTAAAACTGCAATTCTTTCCTCATTTAATCGTCCCTCTATCTCAGCTCGTTTAAAAGTACAGTAGGCATTTTAAGGTTGTTCCAGATTTATGCGTTTTTTGTCAGAACGTGAAAACCGGGACACAGTATGAGTTGGTTGTACGGGTAGGTACATAATTCGATACAACGGTGACAATATTATTGTCATTTCAGTTTACAAGTAATATCGAACGTTTATTTGTAGTTCTGAAGTCAAATGTTGCTCTTTTACTTTTTTTAAATATTTTCTTAGAAGGTAAAGGACATTGGAAGCTTCTATTTTTGCGGAGTTTGCCTGTTGCCTTTATTTGTCTCTTAGTCAGTTCTTATATCAGTGGAATTGTACAAAAATTATCGAAATAGAAATGATATGGTGCATTTATTTTAGAGGAAACTACGTCGGCATAATTCATAATAACTGATGGACCCAATCCTAGATTGTTGTATTTCTTCATTGCAGATTTTGCTCCCTGGTAGGTTTCAAACCAGACAATGTATCCATGAAACGTTGCACCTACCCATAGTTTATAACCATACCGTACAGGTTTTCCCTTGACGGACTGTTTCCCAGGATGCCTTCCAAAATAAGGTACCATTGCCTCGTCAATACTATGATGCTCCACGTGTGGTGCGTATTCTAAACATATTTCATTCATCTCCTCAAACAGAGGTTTAAGTTTAGCAAATCTGTCACTTTCATCTAGATTATCATTATTGCAGCGTGGATATTGGTCATAATATATTCAAATCGATCTCTGCTTATAGCATTTGAAATAAGATTGTTGTGGGTATCTTCAGAATTTTTCCAATACACTCTTCGTCTACTAGCTGTACAGCATCCAGACACTAATAGCACCCCTAAAAAGCATTTGATTTCTGCAGATGTTAAATCAGTTTTCCTGTTTCGTTTTAAAGCATATAAGTTTGTAAACCGAACCAACATATCTATAATTTCATCATAAAAAACAATTCAGATTAACTATGATGGTGAATTTTTATTTTCAACCGTAAAAGAAGGATGCCATTTAGTATTCAAGTGAGTGCTAAGATCTGCTTTTTTCCATATACATGATCTCTTGGATTTCCCGTTTGAATTTGAACATGACATAGCGTGATAATGGTAATTCGTCACACTCATCCCATACTTCTGCTCTTCTCATTCTCTTCTAAATTTTCTATATCAGCCTCTTCTTCCCTAATGATTATGTCTGCTTCGGCTAATAATTATGAGCCAGGAAAATTATTTATTGAAACTTGTTGCTCGTCCCCTGAATCCTCGTCATTGAAATCATCATTTGCCTCAGTTAGCACAAATTATTAAAGATTTTACTTTTAATATAAAAAAGCCAAACGGATCCGACTATAAAGAAGGTAGTAAAGACTCAGTGGAACCGAATCGCGAAACTTCTACAAGAAAATTTTCATAAGGAACTTTCGATTAATTTAAAGATGTGATATTTACAGACGCGAGAAGAGCACGAGATGGAAAATGAAGACAACTGCAAGTATTTGGTGAGAAAAGAAAAATTAGCGTATCTATTTTAAGCGAAGGCGAACAGAACCAAATCAAATTTATGGGATAAAGACAGTCCCGAAGGGTTGCAAAGGAAGTTTTTTTCACATAGTGGCATTGGCATTGGGCGGTGAAGAGGCAGAGTGTCTGGTAACCTTTTATGAAATGAAAAATATAGTTTTCGCGCACATACAGGACGAATGGTTTATAATCCTATATTTAGTAAAACCTGTCAAGGAGGGGGAAAACCAGTAGCACAAAAGCAATGGTTGGTTGAAAATAAAATTAACCCGGATTGATGTCCTGTTAGATTGTTCCATAAACTTATCGAAATCAGAGGCAGACACATTACTACAAATCGGTACAAAATTGTTTTGTTGCTTTCATCTCTTGCTTTGAAATTACTGTCGGTAGTAGTTTCTGTGTCTCCCATCAATTTCTGTTTATTATGATCTCTAGTTTGTTTTGTTTGTTCCGTTGCTTGACCTCTGATATTGTTATGTCGTGTACTGGATTCCTTGTTGCTTTTGATCTTTCACTGTATGTGTTCAGTTTCTGCTCGGTGTTAGTTTGGTTGACGTGGTTTAATTAGACAAGGACTATGACTTTGTAAAATTGTCAGATTTAAAGCGAGCAATTATTAGATTTGTCGCAGCTCGTTTATTACATTAATTCCTGCATGATTTTCAGTTTACAGCTTGTTTGTGCCGTGGAGTAATCTGCCCCACTTGGAGATGTTGCCTGTGAGGACTTCATTTCATGCATATCAGGTTATTTTTATGTATATACAATTTCAGAATTCCCTCGATTTTAAAAGTAAGGTTATGTAAATAATGTACATCTAAACTCGTGGGCCCTTAAGTAATTCTTCATTGTATTCTTTACATGTGCTTGGAAGCCACAAACATTGCTGAAACTAATAATAATTTAGTATTTGAGTAGTCAAATATCAAATGCCCCAATAGAAATTTGAATTGCATGTAGATAGCTTTATTACCATATGCATGACTAATGAGTGTAAATGAAGTTGCCTGTGTTAAAAAATAGAACCATTTTTACTGTAGCGGAACAAAAATATTTTGCATGTTGACGTAATTACAAGCATTTAGATACACCTTGTATTTAAATTCCTGCTCACAATGAACTAAAAATGAAAAACTATTTTCATGAGACTTGCATTCACATAAAATGAGGTTTGTACATTATGTCCGATGAGTGAATCGCGGAAGCCAGCAATGGCCTTCGGACAAATCAGAAAATAAAATGCGCAGTAATGTAAGTTTTGCAATCCAATTAATTGCAAAACTATTACCGCGAAGTCACCAGATTGGACATTGGTCTTATAACAACATTTTAGTGGTAAATTAATAATCTCACGAATCAATCGATCAAATAAACGTTCATTTCATTTGGTACAATCAAAGTAGGTTATACGATTCATTAGTCATTGAAAGGCTCGCCCTTAATGTCCCTTTTGTCGCTTACGCGACTCCAGTGTAAAACGTTGCCATGGAAACGAATCCATTTCTCACTTATGCGATTTCAGTTGTAGAACAGAAGAGTTGTCACGGGAACTAATTAAGTCCTTAATGGCCAATTCTAGAGGCAGAATATTTCTCGCAAAGTATGTACTATTACTGCACAAACTCTCTCCTCACAAAAGAAGAAGCAAAGGGTTGGTAATCGCGAAAAAGTCCAACCGATTCTCGGGGGGTGCAAATTGCAAGTTTCCTGTTTATCCCTGGGGATCTCCACTGATTGAAAAAATGTACGACGCCCGCACAGGGGGGGATCGATGGCTCTCAGATCCGCCGTTTGTTTCCCTCCCTAATTGCTGTTCGCGAGTTGGCCCCATTAAAAAAAGCGTCCCATAAAGCAAAGCTCCCAATCCTCCACCTTCCGCCGGTTTTTTTTTATCTGTCCCCGCTGTCGCCGCGTCTCATTAAGCGAGACGAAACTGGGCCGGGTCTAATGTATTTACCGGATTTTCGGGGATCCGTCGGGGTTAATGTCGGGGATGATTTTAATAACGGGCGAAACAGCGAGGAAAATTTTCAGCGATGTCCGTGCCGTCCGCATTGCGAAGCGCTAGTTAATTCGCATAACCAACTCGACGCTTCTAAATTACCCTTATTAGCTCGTTGCTTTCTGCTCCGTAGTAATTTAGATTTTTTTTGTAGCCTCGCCAGATCCAATACATTTAACACTTCGAGAGTTACTCGCCGCAATTTAAAGTGTCTTTGATGTAGTGGCAAAAGTTTGCTTAGCGAATCCCAGTTAGAGTGTTCACGTGGCTCAGATTCTCATATTATTTTTACATTGCAATGATAGAAGCAATTTGAAATAAATAAAATTTTCAGTTAAACTTTACCTCCATTACTATTTGACTTCTCGTAAATACATTACAAACTAATAATAATAAAGGTAAATCAAACACTTAGTTGAAGTAATTATGATGTTTCACCAAGTGGTATCCATACGTACTTTCAACTTAATTAACAATCATTATTATTATTATATAAGTAGTTATACTAGGACAGTTCCAGATCGCCCCCCGCGAAGTTTTCGATTAATTTAATCCGCGGTTTAATCGAACTTTTGATTCGCGTAAGTAGAGCAATTTGGGGGTAATTAGAGCATTAAAGCGGCGGATTCGCGTTTTAATGGGATAATCGCGGTAATTATCCGCGGTATTTGCATACAATTGCTCTAATTACGCGATTATCCGCGGTATTTGCATACAATTGCTCTAATTACGCCAGCTATTCCGCGGTATTTGCATACAATTGCTCTAATTACGCGATTATCCGCGGTATTTGCATACAATTGCTCTAATTACGCCAGCTATTCCGCGGAATTTGCATACAATTGCTCTAATTACGCGATTATCCGCGATACTTACATTATGGTGATTGTATTGGTGGGCAAGGGCCGGCCAACATACCACCCCCACGCCGCCCCCCGCCGCCACCGAGTGACATACCAGACTAGACGCCGCGCTGCCCCCCGCCGCCCCCGCACTGCCCCCACGCTGCCCCCCGCCGGCCGTCGCCTCACTGCGGCCCCCGACGTGGCACGAATCTCCCGCGCACCGGGGGGTGGAGCGCATCTGAGCCGCATATGTTTGGCGGTAAATTACAAAGCACGGTCACGGAAATCATCCATCACCTCACACAATAAAAACTGCACCCTTCACGGATGGGAGCGTGGGAAATTAAGCTTTGTATATTAGTACTACACTGCTTATCAAAGGCGCACATCTGCGCAGATGTTTCGTGGTAAAACGCCGCCCAGAGACCGTCCATCCATCACATGACACAATAAAAACTGCACCCTTCGCCGTGTTAAATATCCGACAGACAAATACATTCCTGGGTGGCTACCTGTGTACCATTCAGACGAGCCATAAATAACCGGCGGGCGGAGCCTGGGAAATTAAACCAGGCATCATAAATATGTCAATTTCATCCCGCTCACAGACATGTTTATGCATGGGTGCAGCTGCCATGCTCTCAGACAAGCCGTTCAGCGCGGCCTGAGACGGTTATCTGAAAGGCGCAGTGTGATTTATAGGTATTAGACCCAAGCCAGATATGCACGTGCACCAATTAACTTGCCGCAACATTCCTACCTGCGCGAACACAGGGGCCGCCGCACCCCACTCCAGCGAGGGTTATATAAACGAAAAGCTTTGTGCCACGAGAACCAGTCTACTCCGAATAGTGTCGAAGCTCACATCTAGCCCTTCAAGTTTCTTGTGTTACCCTCTGTGCCAGCACCGATCTCCTAGTGAGTGTTATCGTGTTAACTCACCGTTCAACATACAGTGCCCGGCCAGTTTCGAATAGGTAAGTGCTTATTTATATTAAATTAAATATCCGCGGGCCCCAATTTAAATAAAAATTATTAGTGCAGCGGTATAAACTTAATCGATTTAAATGCATTTTCCTGGATATATAGCAGATGCCTCACATCGTAATTTAATGTAGCGTTTGAATCAGCATGAATTAATAGTTTGTATTTTATTGCTCGCAGATATGGAGTTTGTAAGCAGCTTGAATAAGATTGGGATGGTAAAAGCTATCATCAAAATCGGCGAACTGCAGCAGGGCGTTCAACATCGCATCATCGAAGGCAGGAAAATCACCACCAAATTTGGCGAGAAGCAAACGGTCGAGCTGGAGCAGGGGATCCTATTCCTACCGAAGCGTTTCAACAGCATCAGTAGCGATGAGTTTGGGGAGGCAGTCGCACGCGGTCTGTACATCAGCAGGAGATCGGACAATGGACTGTCGTTTGAGAGTGATGAAGAGAGAGCTGCGAGATAGGACGCTGATGCTAAAGTATAAGATCGACGAGGTTAAAAGGATGATCGAGACGCGCAAGCGCAGCATCGAAATCATCAAGCAGATGGCATCATTAAAAATAAGTGTTTAGTCATTTAATGTCAGCACAAAGAGATGGATCGCATCGATATCTTCATGAAGAGGTTTGACATAGAATTCACATTGGAGGAGACGCTTCTGGGCAGCTCTACATTCTCACTCAATAAATCCCAAACAAAGCACGTGAGCATTGGGATAAGTCCTACTGCGGGTTTCATACCCATCGTCAAAATATGGGGTCCATTCGCCTCCATATTCTTCACAGCGGACGAGTGGAAGCAGTTTACCGCACTCGACATTGGAGGATTGACAGAGCCCATCTCGATGGAGCAGTTCGACATATATAGAGAGGCCTCACTGTGGATCGAACAGAGGGAGTTCAAGATAGCTCTGTCTGAAGAGGCTGTACATACCCTGGTGCGCATTAAAAAACTAATAGACTCTAAATTGGCTATTTTATCAGAGTGCGCATTTAAAGACTATTACAACAGTCTGCTGTACGCGTGTGCAAAAATGAATAATGGTGATTTAATGGATAATATTATGATGTTAATAGATCCACATAAAAAATTGTTTCGAGCACAAATAATGTTAGAATATTTGTACATGTATAATGATGCTATACTGTCAACATATGAAAGTTTAAAATAAATATCTCCTATATCTATTTATGTGTCTTATTAACCACCTGTAATAAATAAATAAAAATAAAAACAACGGATAATAATAATACAGATTTATTGGTCATCATGTTACATCTCTATCAGGGAATTACATATATTACAATACATTTGTACTATCTATCCAGGAATTAAATACATTATCATGGCCCAGCCACTTGACAAAGACTTTGCTGCCCTTCCGCTTCAAGACCTTCTCAACGAGGTAGGTATCAGGATGTTTCGTCAGCTGCAGCTCTTCATTATAGAATGCTCCGCGTATGGGGGTCCCATGCATGTCCTCGAGCAGATATGAGGCAGGATCTGTGATTTGAGCCTGCTTAATTTTAAATAATTCAGCCGACCAATTTGGCGTGTACCCCTTCTCGAATAACGCTTTCTGCCTGCTTATTCGAACTACATCATTAACGCTAAACTTTCGCACACCGGACATTTTAACGTGCGAATAAACGGTATCTAGAAGATGTTGTTCATGCTTCTTGGTGACGTCACAGGGTCTCATGCCAATAGTACGATGTTTCCTGGCATTATATTCGGCGGCGGCATCGGTGAGAATGTCTATCCATGAATATGTCCCCCTCAAATTAAACGATCGATAAAGACTATTTTTTATAGTACGTATCACGCGCTCAGCCATGGATGCCTTGATTTTAGTATAGGATGAATAATGATTCACTTTATATTTAGCTAGCAGCGCCTTCATCGTAGAGTTGTAAAATTCAGTACCATTGTCAGTCTGCAAATTCTTCGGAGTACGACGCCCGCAAAAAATATCAGCGAAAGCGGCACTAACGCATTTAGCAGTTTTATCCTTTAGTGGACGAGTCCATAGGAACTTGGAGAAGCAGTCAATCACCACCAGAATGAATCTGTGCCGCTTATTATCTCGAGCGTAAAAGGAGAATTCCGCCAAGTCAGCTTGCCATAGATCATCAAGTCCTTTAATGATAGTCCTCCTTCTCCCAAAGTTAACACGAGCGGGTCTATGGAGCTCATCAACGATACCGCTCTTAATAGCACTCATTATTTATGTGCGGCTACGGGCTTGCGAGGAGTGACGCCCGTAGTACGTCTGCTCTCTCTTATAGTCTGCTGTACTTTGGTATGTATCAGCTCTCGCAAGTGTACATCATCATCCTGGCGCTTTTTCTTCAGGTCGGCTAACTCGCCTATAACAAGCGCATCGTGAGCCTGCATTCTTTCTTCCTGCTGCTTCTTTGCATCATCCAATTCCTGCTTAAAAGCAGCGCCATAAGCCTGAAGTTTTTCTCTCTCAGCCGACAACTGAACAAATAACTCGCGCAGCTGCTCTACTCTGGTGAACACCATCTCTCTCAGTTTTACATCGCTATCCTCACTCTTCTTCTTCAGATCGGCTAACTCACGAGCAGCAATTACATCATGGATCTGTAGTCTTTCTTCCTGCTGCTTCTTCAGAGCATCCAATTCCTGCTTAATAGTAGCGCCATAAGCATGCAGCTTATCTTCCTGCTGCTTTTTCAGGATAGCTAACTCCCACACATTAGCCTGCAGTTTTTCCTCCTGCTGCTTCTTCAGATCAGATAGTTTCGCATCGACATTTTTCTGCAGATTTTGCATATTATGCGCAGCAGCCTGCGAATAAAGTGCCAGTTTCTTGCGAGCAGCACCAGCCGCACGCTCTAAAATATCAGCCTCCATCTTGTTCAAAGAATCTTCCACGAACCTCCTGCTAGCCGCATCGTCCAAATCCGCGGGCTCCTTTATGCGTGTGAGGCGTCTATTATTTAAATCATAATGACCGCTCGGCGTTAGCATAAATCCTATGCCATCGCGACCTCGAGAGCATTTTCGCGTACCTCCCGCTCTAAAGAAACGTCCGAACTTGTCGACGCTCATCATATATTTGAGCAGGTAGCGCACACGTCGTTCGTTTTATTCAATTATATCAGCTTCGCGGAGCTCCTCTTCAATAGCCAGAATCTCATTACCGACGCTACTATTCCCAGCATTCCTAGCAGCATGTAGCAGACATAGCCTATCCACCAGCTCTTCTATATTATCCCAATAACGATATTGTACGGGGGTTTTTAAGTCGCACTGCATCTCAGAGTCTAACCCTAGACCTCCAGTAGTTTTAACGCGAGATCTAGTTAGAGCTGGCGAACTCGTGCTCTTTAATAAAGGTGCGATAAACTTCTTATATTTATGTGTGTTATTTCCTCGAACGCGGCTGTTTTCATCGAAATTGAAATATGCGATTTTGGTTTTATCGATGATATCAGCATAATTGGTTACATCTGCGTCGCTAAATGATTTTGGCTTCTTACTAAAAATCAGATCATAGAGACCAGGGGTCCCCGCATAGATACTTCGCCCGACTAAAAGATCCTCCCCATCTGGGTTAATAGGTGAGTTACCCAGATGAAATCCATGTCTTATCTACACCGAATGTCTTATCTAAGTCCTTATCATCACCCCTAACTAACATGGTGAAATATTTTCTAGGTGTAGGCAGCATGCCGTCCAGTAAATGTAAGAGCTCATCCCCTCTAGACGATGTATCCATATCTTGCTCATCGTCAGCCTCACTACCATACTCCGAAAACTTTAGATCCCTCGAAGCCTTTTGTAGCTTGGCGATATGGCGTTGTACTTCTGCTTTCGGTGTGGAACGTATAACAGGGGTTGCAGGTGTTGCCTGTAAAGGCGGGAGTATGATGGGTGAAGACATGCTAGTTGCATGCGGTTGAAACCGAGCAGAACGTGTTGGAGGAGTTGTCGGTGTATAGGATATGTTGAATGCGGGCGGTTGATGTAGCGCAAAACGTGCCGCGGGTCGAGGCTGCATTGGAGGCGGTGAACGTACGGGGGGTTGAGCCTGTATTGGTGGCGGTGGTCGTACTAAGGGTTGAGCCTGCATTGCCGGCGGCACTGGAGCCTGAGCCAGGGTTAACTTCTTAAGAGGATCTGTGATTGGCTTATAGCGACGCTCCAGCATCGTGCTATTATCACCGCGTTCTAATTTTAATGCAAATACTTTACGACGTATCGCATTCTCAATATCAACCAGCTGTCGCTCTATTAAATCGCTCATGATGTGTACTGTACCAAGGTAGAATTCACAATGAAGCGTTACCAGATGCGATCGTAATTTATACTAATTAGCTGTCAGCGAGAGTGTTTCGACCTGTCGAGACAAGTTTAAACACGTTAAAACCTGTCTAGACGCGCGAATCGAGTAATATAAACTCATCCAGACCTTTCCTATATCTGCCCTCAGCTATATCGCTATCCTTATCTATCGTTATGAAGGAATATCTCCCATCCCAGCACGCCATACACATAGCCTTAAACTGCTCGAACTTCATATCGGCACTAACATGATCCTCATATGCATGCCTGAGATTTAGATCATCTTGCTTAAATAGCATGATAAAGTTTGCATTATCTCGGATAAGGTGTTTCGGTATTCTAGAATAAGTCTGGCAGAGGTAAAATGAATCGACTTGACTGTGACGACCCATGCTGAAATATTCTCTGATTTTTTCCTGCTTATCACAGGCAACATCATCGAAAATAAATACTGAATGTGGTTCGGCTTCGGAAGGGTCGATTATTTCTTCGTTTTCCTTATATGCAAAATATCCTATCTCTGGAATATTGGCCATTAATCGCTCTAGCATTCTATACTTAGGCTGATATAGCGATTTGGAAAAGATATAGATATTCTCAAATCGCAATCCATTGTCGGCGAACAGTAATGAGAACATGACGTTTGATTTGCCGCAATTAGAGGGTCCGCATACTAGCGCCCTGATTGTATTGGGTAGCAATTTGCTGTGTCTTGTGAAGCTCGCCTCAAACCCATCACCCGTCCATTGATCCATATTGAGCACCTCCAGCGATTGTTGCTGCTTGACGACCTTCATCGTACTAAACCTCCTGCACCGCGGATGTGCTATATATATAGGGGTCGAGCGGATCGAAAGGTTCAGATGAATATGTATCAAGGTCGAGGCATCATCAATTCAGTAATAAACGCACTCCCGTTCGAGGCACACATACCCGGCTATCAGTACTGTGGTCCTGGTACAAAGTTGGAAAAGAGGTTAAAACGAGGAGATTCTGGCATAAATCCTCTAGACAGCGCCTGTAAACAACACGACATCCGCTACTCGCAGAACAAAAGCTTGAGCGAGCGTCATATAGCTGATAAGGAGCTCGAAGAGGCCGCCTGGGCCAGAGTCAAGTCGCAAAACGCAAAGCTAGGTGAGAAGAGCGCTGCATGGATAGTGACGAACATGATGAAGGCGAAAAGGAAGATGGGGATGGGTCTCCCGAAGACAGCTATGCGAAGTGGGGTGGTCATGAAGGCTAGAAAGGCTATAAAAAAGTTTAAGCGTAAAATCGGTAGCTCTCAGGCATTTAAGGAGGGGAGTCGAGTTTCACTAGCTGCAGCAAAAATGGCCGTTCGCGAGGCTGGCGGTAAGAAAAAAATCCGCGTACCGAGAATAATCCCAATACCAAAGAGAGGAGGTATCCTGCCGCTAATACCAATATTCGCCGGACTTAGTGCTCTAGGCTCGCTGGCTGGAGGCGCGGCCGGCATATATAAGGCTGTGAAGTCGGTGGGAGATGCTCGAGCGTCCGCTAAAACTATAGCTTTAGGTAAAAACGGTAAGGGGCTATTTTTAAAGCCATATCGGAAAGGCATGGGTCTATTCCTGGCTGCGCCAAAAAACTAATTAAGCTGCCCAAGCGCGCCCTCACAAACATCGATCTAAACGAGCATGCTAAAAATATAAAATATTTTCGAGGCGTATTCATGCGCGATACATTACCCGCAAAACCTCATTACAATGAATCAGCAATCGTTAATTTGGACGTCAGGGATGGAGAAGGTACGCATTGGGTGGCCTATAGAAAGCGCGGCAGATCAGTCGAGTATTTTGACAGTTTTGGGGATTTGGCCCCGCCCCCGGAACTTGTAAGCTACCTGAGCGATAGCAAAATCACATATAATAGACACCGCTATCAGAGGTTCAACACTTATAATTGTGGTCATTTGTGCTTGGAATTTTTGTATAAATAGCCCTGCATGTACCGACATATCTCAGTCATGTCTCAGACATTCAACTTGCAAGGTACAACTAACATCCTCAGCGCTGATTATTATCCGCCGATCGAGCTCGATGATAGGTCATCTTATTGCTTGGGCTTAATAGGGCTACATACATATAATACGATACCGAATATTGAGGAAGGGTGTAATAAGTTTATATATAACGGGGGTAAGGAAATTGTAATACCATCAGGCTCATACGAAATTAGCGATATTGAGTCGTACTTGCAGCAGCAGTTATTATCCGGCAGTGGGGATCAGCTCGCCGATAATATTTTTTCGCTTAAGCCAAATAATAATACGCTACAGTGCGAGCTTAAAAGTATATTCAGCATTGATTTTTCGCCTGATAAAGGCACTATCGGGAGTTTATTAGGGTTTTCGGGAGATCGTATATTAGAGGCAGAATCACGGCATACATCTGATATACCTGTGCAGATAATTAAAGTATCGAGCATCAGGGTAGAGTGCAACATCATCACAGGATCCTATTACGATAACAGGCTATCACATACGCTATTCGAGTTCTCCCCTGCCGTAGATCCGGGCTATGCTATAAATATAGATCCAAGAAACATATTATATCTGCCCGTCATTAACACAAGCAGCATCGATAGTATAATAATTAGAATAGTGGACCAGAACGGCGATCCGGTTAACTTTAGAGGCGAGAAAATATTGGTTCGATTGGAGCTGAGGCAGCGCTAACATGGGCATCTGCTTCGGGAGTATAAATACGAGGGCGAGCTCAATATCAATCAGTAGTAGGCGAAGAACCGCAGCCGCGACATCATCTGCTGTTAAGCGTAAGCTCCTTAAAATCGGCTATTATCTAAAAAAGAAGCTGAAGAAATGACTGAGCTGAATATTTTTGAAGATGTGGTTTTCCAAGACGATATCATAAAGACGCAGCATCATGCATATCATCCCAGATCGGCAAATTTCGGTAATAACGATGAAATCCGCATTACGATCCAGCAGCAGGATATTCTGACTTTGCCTCACGATAGCTACATCTATATTAGCGGTGAGGTCGAGCCTCCTGCAGGAGCAGGCGGTATTCCCATCCAATTTTCTCTTACTCAAAATGCATTCAGTTTCTTATTTGAGGAGGTACGATATGAATTGAATGGCATTGAGGTAGATAAAATTCGCAATGTTGGCATAACTAGTACAATCAAAGGGCTGCTCTCAATGCGAGGTGAGGATAAAAACGCTGCTGAGATGGCAGGATGGTGTTCCACCGGACATTTGAAAACCTTTGTCGTCAATAATAACAAATTTTTCGCTATAATTCCGCTCAAGTACTGGCTCGGATTTGCAGAGGATTATCGTAAAGTGATTACGAATATCAAGCAAGAATTAATACTTTTGCGATCTGCCACTGATACTAACTGCTATACCGGTACTGCCGGAGCTGTCCTTAGACTCAATAAAGTTGAATGGCACGTCCCTCATATACAGCCAAGTTCTGCGAATAGATTAGCTCTCTATCAAAATATTCACAAGAATGCACCGATTCGTGTAGCATTTCGCGGATGTGAACTGCGTGAACTTACAGCTTTACGACAGACTGAAAAAGAAATCTGGCCCGTAAAGACTTCGAGTAATCTTGAGAAGCCTCGCTATATCGGTATTGTATTGCAGCAAAATAGGAGAAATAATGTTGGCGTAGACTGCGCGAGATTTGATCATTGCAATATTAAAAATATTCGAGTTCATCTAAACTCGGAAACTTATCCTTACGATGCATTAAATCTCGATATCGCAGATGGCGATTATACGCGTGCGTACCATATGTATGTCGAGTTTCAAAAAAGTTATTATGACCGCGCTGATGCTATGCCTATGCTGGATTATACTCAGTTTAGAGATCAGATGATCTTTCTATTTGACGTATCAAAGCAGAATGATAGCATTAAAACATCTACAGTCGACTTGAATATCGAGTTGGAGGCGACCGCAGCATTTGCTGCCGGTACTCGAGCATATTGCCTCATTATGTACGATAGCATCGTTGAGTACAGACCTCTAACAGGAGAGGTTAAAAAGCTCACTTAAATGCCGAAGAGAGTAAGCTTTGATTTATGCCCCATAACGTTGATGTATAGACCTCATGAGGGTGATCAGCATACACAGTGGAAACATATTGTTGCTGATAGGCTACGTTTCGAGAGGCGCATAGCTGAAGCTGGGAGAATGCTGGAACCTGTTCTACGCAAGCATATTGCCTCAACGCTGCGAGTGCTGGTCGTTGATATACAAGGCTTTTGCACACCTGAATTTACACCCAAGGAAGTGGCTCTAACATTTGATGGAGAGGGGATAAAGACATTCCTATTCAAGCCGCCCAAACCATTCATCGCGCTGAGTCGGACCTGTCAGAAAGAGATTGTGTGGCTGGAGAGGATGCACCATGGACTGCCCTACAGCGGAGGATATTCAAATCTATCCAACATTGGAAACTTATTTAGGAGATATCGAGTTGATGTTGTCTATGTCAAGGGCGCTCCAAAGGCTGCATACCTCAGTAATTTTTTTGATAACGTTGTTAATTTAGAAGAGTATGATACCTGCCCAAAACTGCTAAAAACCCGAGATTATTGCAGACTTCATGTACTTAATGATAAGAATGTAGCTTGTAGTTATAGGAATGTTGTAGTTCTGTACGAGTATGTAATGGATATTTTATATGGTAATAAAAAATAATAATACAATGTAAAAAACTTTATTTTATTCACCCCCTCCACAGTGCATAGAGAGAACATCATATTAAATAAAGAAAAATCATCAAAAAATATGTACATACAATAAATAAATATACAAGATAATAAATAAAATCATACAAAATATACAAGATAATAAATAAAAACATAAGAAATATACAAGATAATGAATAAAAACGGTAAAAATACATAAATAAATGAACTATAAAATAGATAAAAAATATATACACGCGCACATATACATATTAAAAACTACACTAAATGTCCATGACCGCTAGCGAATAATGCCCCCAGGGCAGCGTCTCGTGGGATCCTGGCAGAAGATGACGCTTATCATCGCGTGGACTGAGACTGATTTTCTTCTGCCTGATGGTGAACACCTGGTGGTTGAAGGATCGGATAGAGCTCTGCTCGTGCACCATCTCGACACCATTGTTGAGGCAGGTCAGGTAGTCAGCAAAGGATATGTGTTTCTTGACAACATACCCTTTGATGCCCTTGGCCTTCTTGGTGTCCGCAGATGATGTCACTCGGCACGCATACATCTTTGCCCGGAGTCCTACAAACTCCTCCATGATGCGGCCTGTAATAGAAAAATAGCACATTAGTTTCAAGCATATCGATTTCAACACTCAATTACTTACCGCAATTCTCATCCTTCATTAGGCCCGGGATCTTTTTATTTGCTAGCGGTATGCCATAGGGATTGTCGGGGATATAATCGGAGGTATCGAATCTGCTGATATCCATCCTGATGTCCTGATAGATATCAGCAGTCCTGATGTCATATATCAGAGAATCGGTGTCCGTATAGCAGAGGGTACAGTCCTTACCGTATTTATTCTTCATATACGAGTAGTGAAACTCGTACAGAGCGGTTTTGGAGATGTCTAATATAGCCATCCCCACGTAAATAGGCTTATCGAAGAAGACCTCCGTCTTCAATAGCTCGATTAGCACCAGGTCATCCTCGATGATACTGGTGCTGTGGAAATTCGGCTTTGATATCAGCGACTCTGCCGCATATCTCCCATGCCACTTATGTACGAGCTTCATTACTCGTCGGTTCCGGACATTCTCCATGGTCTTCCCGAATACGGCGTTGCTCATGAGTTTGAAGAAATTCTTCTCAAACTCATTTCGAGAGTTTCGCCGGAGCTCTGCATTCAGGTCAATGTACTTTCTTAACCATGGAGACTGCTTAAACTGTATCACCCTATGTATTTTCGATACAATCAGGCCCTCTGCTACATACTGTTTGAGATTCCTGTAGTGAATTATATAATTACGCTTGCCCTCTAGCGTGGCAAGCATCTTATCCTGCTTCGAACCGGGAGCCCTGCCTTTCGATGGCGCCATAGGGAGGTCACTATGGCGGTCGTGAATATGCATCGGGTAGTCCAGATCGACCTCCAAGACATATCCTGTAGGGGTATCGTCTGGGAGGTTGAAGTTAAAAGAGGAGACATCACCCTCTACCCACTTCAGCTCTCCTGCAGGCAGGTGCTGCGACATTGCCCAAGCATACATGGCATTAATATCATAGTACATGAGGTAGTTAGTCGGTGAAGCTGAATCATGGCCACTCATGTACTGATTGTTTGCTCGGGCATGCCTTTTCGAGCATTGGGTGAGTCCTCCTCGAATACCGCGCTCGAAGAACATCAACATATCCACGTCGCCAATCATGTCAAGCTGGACCCCCGTATTCTTCAGCATGGCGTCCCAGCTCAACGACGGTGCGGTCATGTAGTGGGCTGGATCGAGGTGGTAATTATTCAGGCAGACATCCCTGAAGGCCTCGAAGACATCAGCCAAGAGTAGCACATCAGTCTTAAGGTATAGATCGCTATACTCGCCCAGCGTGGTGATGCTGAATTCCCGCCATACCTTCTGAGCGTGCGCATAATCCTCGCTGCTGTTCTCGGAGTCAGTCAGCTGACTCCGGAAGGATTCTCGGCTCGGGAGTTCAGTCTCGTCAAGATTGGCCCAACTCTGTACGTACTCGTAGGGGAATACTCCCTTACGGGTGAGCAGGTCAATCTTCTCCACGTTGTACAGCGGGAATTGGCTGTGCACTATCTTCTTGACTTCGAGGTAGGAGCTCAACTTATCCAGGGATGATGCCATGAATCTACAGGAATCTATAAACTTGTATTTGATGTCTGTCCCTGCCATGCTCTTAAAGAACGAGATGAACTTTTCTGTGTTGTTGGGGATCAGCGTCACCCTGCCCTCTAATCCTCTCGCGACATCCCGGATTAGGAAATGCGAATCATAGCCGCTGAAGTTGTGGAATACCACTGGGACGGTGCGTGAATCCTGGAACTCCAGATTACATTTGTTGTGAGCGGCTCCTCTGAATGCTCCGGTCAGATGGTCATGATCACGCACACGGTCCTGTCCCAGCGGCTTTTCACATATGTGGCAGGATGACGCTTGCCGAAACTTGCACTCTTGTTCGGCAGTCAGCACGTTCATCGGTAGGGGACATTTGAACACCGTCTCGACATTCTCTGCAAAATCTTTCAGTTCAGCGGTGAACCAGGCAGCACAGTTTTCGCCCCTATAGCTACGATAGTATGAGAGAGTATCGTCGTAGGAGCACTTGACGTAATAACCAACGCTATACGCCTCGTGCTCCTGATACTTTTCTCCTGTAAAACAAGATTATTATTAGTATTTTTTATTATTAGCACGATTGGAATATTTCTTACCTGTGCTGCCAAATTTGATTGCCGTGGACTTTAAGATGCTCTCAAAGTCCGCATATACAATGAACGGGCACCGCTCCTTATTTTTAAACGCCTTAAAAGCGATCTTCCCTCCCGGGGAAAGGTTCACCTTAAAGGCGTTCATCTTCTCACAGTCCTTGATATGGGCCGCCAGCTTGCCCTGAGACCTAAAATAGTGCAGGCATCGGTCGCAGAAGAACTTCTGACCGTCGTGCTTGCTCAGCTGGGATGAGAGCAGCCTGGAGAGGTTTTTCACCCACACATAATGATACCGGACGGGGACGGCGTTTGTATCATCGTCTTCATCATTGGCCTCATCAACATATACATCCTGAATAAGCAGGAGATTTACATGTCTATCACGCTTATCCCGGGTGAGGCGCGACGGACTAACTGTAAATTTGCCTCTATTCTTAGTCAAGATGTATACGTTTATTGATAGAGAATTCTGCCGCTCGAATTTCTCTATCTGAGGCCTTTGCATGGGCATCGTGATCCCCTCCAGGTTCAGGACGCTCTCATACCGTGGATAGGACAGCATCCTATCGACATTGGTGAGGGCTGGATGTAGCGCTGAGGTGACTGCCCAAGAGAAGCAAGCTTCATCGCTGTTTCGTACATTGACGCAGGAATTTTTCAATTTTATCTGCGTCGGCAGCTCAATGTACGAGGATCCCAGCAGCGGCGTATATTTATTGGTGTTCACATTGAGGCTTACCACGCTTGCAAGGGCCCAGCCAGACTCACGCTCCTGTAATAAACATGGATATATTAGAGAAAATTAAAGTAAATTTAGCGGGGTGTACAAACCTGAAATTCTTCCAGCTGCTCCAATAGCGGTACCATGACCTGGAGCATGAACCACTCGGCCAAGTCCGTATCCAAATCAATCACCACATTCTTGGTGTTGAAGTGTTTGTACTCCCAGATCTCCTCACCGCCCGCCATCTTGGTGAACTCTCCGCAGAATGTGGTATTGATTTTTAAAAACGGTTCCTTGGCCAGAGCGTTCCGGGTCCTCGTCGCAACCCTGGGGCCGCAGTCCACCAGGAAGTTGATGGGGTCTTTGTGAGTCCGGTTTAGGTACGCCCCCGTACGGATCCTCCCAGCGAACGCCGACTTGAGGTCCACATAATCTATGGCAGCGGGAAGTCTGGCTCCTTCACCTCTCCGCACGAGTCTCGCCTTGAGCTGCGTCCGCCTACGCTGCATCTTGGTGATGGCACTAGTCAACCCGTTAAGGAGGCCCAGAGTTCCGGCGGCGGTCCCCTTCAGCTGTGTGACAGCTAAATTTAGGGCCGCCAGGTTCCTGCGAATTGCCCCCAGCCAGCTCTCGATGATGCGGGGGTCCTGAACATCCTGTCTGCAGAAGTCGTCCACACCTCTTACAAGGACGTTTGCTGTCTCCATAATAGACATTTCTTAAAATAATAATAATCATTTTATGGCGTGCATACATTTAACTTTGATATAACATACTTGGATTAGCTGCGGCGTGCGTGAAAATTAGCGGTGTGATATAAATATTGCAGATATATCTGGAAATAGGATAAATTAATATTTACGGTTCTCCTATATTTGTAAATATTGTTGGTATTTGTTTCTGGATTTAATGCTGCAGACTCACCTATTAAATTATTATAAGTGTTGCGAGCGGGCTGATCTGTTCTGCTTTCAATCTAGGATAGAGATATATTTGATAATTCCATGATGTATTTATCTTTTATTTATTTATTTATTGCCCGCAGCAATAATTTTTATTTAAATTTTTATTAGCTTACCTGATCAAAACACGATAACACTCACTAGGAGATCTGTGCTGGCACAGAGGGTAACACAAGAAACTTGAAGGGCTAGATGTGAGCTTCGACACTATTCGGAGGAGACTGATGCTCGCGGCACGACGTTTTTCGTTTAAATAACCCTCGCTGTAGTGGGGTGCGGCGGCCCCTGTGTTCGCGCAGGTAGGAATGTTGCGGCAAGTTAATTGGTGCACGTGCATATCTGGCTTGGGTCTAATACCTATAAATCACACTGCGCCTTTCAGATAACCGGCTCAGGCCGCGCTGAAGGGCTTGTCTGAGAGCATGGCAGCTGCACCCGTGCATAAACATGTCTGTGAGCGGGATGAAATTGACATATTTATGATGCCTGGTTTAATTTCCCAGGCTCCGCCCGCCGGTTATTTATGGCTCGTCTGAATGGTACACAGGTAGCCATCCAGGAATGTATTTGTCTGTCGGATATTTAACACGGCGAAGGGTGCAGTTTTTATTGTGTCATGTGATGGATGGACGGTCTCTGGGCGGCGTTTTACCACGAAACATCTGCGCAGATGTGCGCCTTTGATAAGCAGTGTAGTACTAATATACAAAGCTTAATTTCCCACGCTCCCATCCGTGAAGGGTGCAGTTTTTATTGTGTGAGGTGATGGATGATTTCCGTGACCGTGCTTTGTAATTTACCGCCAAACATATGCGGCTCAGATGCGCTCCACCCCCCGGTGCGCGGGAGATTCGTGCCACGTCGGGGGCCGCAGTGAGGCGACGGCCGGCGGGGGGCAGCGTGGGGGCAGTGCGGGGGCGGCGGGGGGCAGCGCGGCGTCTAGTCTGGTATGTCACTCGGGGGCGGCGGGGGGCGGCGTGGGGGTGGTATGTTGGCCGGCCCTTGCCCACCAATACAATCACCATAATGTAAGTATCGCGGATAATCGCGTAATTAGAGCAATTGTATGCAAATTCCGCGGAATAGCTGGCGTAATTAGAGCAATTGTATGCAAATACCGCGGATAATCGCGTAATTAGAGCAATTGTATGCAAATACCGCGGAATAGCTGGCGTAATTAGAGCAATTGTATGCAAATACCGCGGATAATCGCGTAATTAGAGCAATTGTATGCAAATACCGCGGATAATTACTGCGATTATCCCATTAAAACGCGAATCCGCCGCTTTAATGCTCTAATTACCCCCAAATTGCTCTACTTACGCGAATCAAAAGTTCGATTAAACCGCGGATTAAATTAATCGAAAACTTCGCGGGGGGCGATCTGGAACTGTCCTAGTATAACTACTTATATACATATTTGACACTAAAATTGTTAAAAACAAATCATATTTTAATCATTGCTTATATAAAATCTTATGCAGAAATCACTTTCTCCATATTTAGGAAGTTAAGTGTCGGTGTACTTTTCCGCAAAGAATGCTTTCCGATTACATTTAACTTTAGTTAAAATAGTTTTCAAATATCGATTTGCACATATTTCTATGTGATGATATTAAACTAACATATCCTCAAACAATTAGTTTTACCTTTCTCTATATAGTTTTCGTGGATATATTCGAATTCCAAATTACAGCGGTAGGTAATATCCGTGGTCCTATGACAATGAGCCCTGAAAGACCAGTTTACGAAAATAAAGTTCATTGCAGAGTAACACATTTAGTTCTAAAATGTTCACAAACATAATCCATAGGGTTAATATTTCTATGTAGTTACTGTTATTCACGCCAACGCAAAATATAATATTAAATAATAAATCTAGCACTGATTTTGAGTTATAGCGTAATTAGTAATAACTTAGCTGAGTTAATGAAGCAATTACTTACATGAAATTAAATTATTCTACTATTACATTTACCTAATGTGTAAATTATTCAAATGATTTTATCATACACTAACCTTTTGATCGATAGTTGTAAACGTTAACAAACAAACAAGCGATTATTTTATTACACGGCATGGCACATTTTAGCAGGAGGACATTTTCTGCAGCTATGCATTAACAATGGAAGAGTGATTATTTAAATTTCAACTCCAGTTATCCATGGAAATTTTCGCAGCCAATCAGCTAGGCGAGATTGGCGATCTGTCATTCTTATTGGCTGCTTAAATGTCCATGGATAACTACACCTGAAATTAAAAGATCACTCGGTAGAATAAAGTATTATTATATTATGCAATACTAAAATCATTGAAGCATCAGCGGAGAAAGACTTGTATCATTATTTCGTGAAATAAAAAGAATAACATCTGAAAACCACAGATATAAAAATTCTAATATCATTATTTTATCAAAAACAACTGAAAATCTTAGTGTCATACTAGCGTCATTGTCATTAATAGTGTATCATTATTGTTTCAAAAAAATATAACATTTTAAGATCACAAAGGGAAAAAGGACTTGTGTCATTATTTTGTCAAATAAAACGAATTATAATTGAAGACCTCAGGGCAAATGCTATCATTATTTTGTTAAAAAAAGAGAAAAACAATTGAAGACACAGAGAAAAAGGCTAGTATCATTATTTTGTCAAAAACTGAAAACAATTGAATACTATCTGGGGATACATGGAAAATGTCATTAGCTTATCAAAGAAAAAGTTGAAATACGTTTTTGAAGGTCAATCTGAAATTCGAACATGTGATTAAAAACATATTTTTCCAAAAATTGTTATTCATCACTACTGTATATATATTGTATGGTGATGGTGAATTTTTTTTATCTCCCCAAAATAGCAAAACGGAGACGTTTTTCTTTTAGTACTTGAATTTGTTTTAGATTTCTTCATTATATGCTAATCAAAATTTTCATTAACTAAGAATTATATGGCAATTTTTATGACAAAAACTTTTTTGCTCAAAATTCAATAAAGAAATTAGACAATTTTATAATTTTTTCAATTTTTTTTATCGAATGTACATGTCAAAGAGCACGAGTGCAGACAGTAAATACATATTATTGATACCATAATACCATAAAAATAAAAATGCAATTTATACAAATTATATGATTATACAAACAGAATGAATATTACACACAGATTTTGGCAAAAAAATTAATTTAAATTTGCTCAACAAAAATAAAGTTCTACATTTATAAACGATGTGACTATAATAATTCTCGAATTGTTTGCAAATTTGTATTGCACATTTCTAAAAAAAAATCATTAAAATATTAAAATTCTAAACTCGATGAAGAAGTTGCATAATTCCATTGATTTAATAATACTCACATCGTTAAATAATTCTGAAAAGTAATAAGATCATTCAACAATTTGTTGACAAATTCAAATATTTATTAAAAAAATTGTAAGTACCTACAGATAATTTCCCTTAATAATTCCACGTTTTATGAACAATTCTTTTTTATTTAGATCCTTAAAAATAAAAAAATAACCTTCAGAGTTAATTTCAAATAATGTTTTTTATTAATAATTAAAATTTTGGATGCACATTTTGGAAAATGCCCAATTTCTTTATTAAATTTTTAATAAAAAGTTTAAAAATTGCCATATGCCATTGCGCCCCAGAAGATGAAGAAATGTAGAACAAAATAATACACAATAAGTTCATTGCCTTTAGTCAAGGGGAGAATTGGATATTTTGAAAAAGTATATTGGATTTCTGTTTGGTAGTTTGAATGTATTCTATCAATTTCTGCAATGGCCATGAAGATTTATGTTATATATTACAGATAATCAGTTTTAAAAAAGTTAATTAGTTTTACGGTTAGCAGTGGGAATCCACTTTATGAATTTCTGCAGATATCATAAAGATATATTATTTATATTTGAGAATTTGGTCAGATTTTAAAACGTTTACTGGAGTTATGTTTAGGAGTTTGAAAGCATTTTATCAATTTCTACAATCTTCAGGAAGATTTATTTTGTTATATTTGAGTATTTATTCAGTTTATTATTCCAATGATAATTGAATTAAAAAGATTTAAAAAAAACACTTGGTATAAGTTTAACCTTTTTTTTTATAGAAATAACTGCGAATCGGTATTCATTTGCTGTTGAAAATGGTTTAACTATCGAAAAAATTTCGAGTTATTTCTAGTAAAAAAATTGTAAAACTAACCCAAGTGTTTTTCCAAATTTCCTTAATCAATATATGTCACCAAGTGATAACCACACACACATTCAATTTAACAGATAATTGGATTTCTGTTTGGGAATATATACAGGGTGTAACAGAAATATGTGTGTTTATTTTAAACATTGGTAGAACTCGTTAAATAAAACATTTTTTCTATATTTTTTTTTTTCAAAAACCAACGTTAAACTGATTTAAAATATGTTCTAGTTTATCTACTAAAACGCATACCCGCCTATGGTTAAAGGTGTGCAGCGATAAAATCGTTTGTTGTGATGGCAACGGTGTCATAAAGGTGCATCATTGCCTCTTAGGCAAAACACGTTTAGGATATTGTGCACTGTACAATCTACGGGCTTCTGCGGCATTGCCAAATACTCGGCCATATACCAACACAATATCTGTTAATTCTTTATTAGAAAAGTTTGGCATTTTGAAATAAACTTCACTTGACAATTATAGTGACAGTACCTGAGAACGGTTCGTTCGGTCAAAATTAGGGGGCAAAAAAATATTTAAAAAACCTGCAAATTTGGAAAAAAAACATATAGAAAAAATGTTTTAAATAACGAGTTCTACCAATGTTTAAAATTAACACACGTATTTCTGTTACACCCTGTATATTATATCAATTTCTGATACTTCATGAAGATTTTTATTAATTTTGATAAAAATTTTAAAAGCTTAAATGAAATTTAAACGAAGTTTTGCTAGGATTCGTGTGATTCTTTGCAATACATTAAATATTGTAACAATTTGATACTACTTTAACTATTTATGCATTTTTATGGAATTTTAGAAATAGATTTATTTCTATAGCGGAGAATGTCCAGAATTTTGATAATTTTCTACAAAATTACTGTATTTATTGATTATGTTTAATTTTTATTAAACTTTAATATGTTCGAATTATGTTTTTAGAATTGTAATACTTTGTCTCAATTTTCTGAGATTTTTGTTTTAAATTGTATTCCTTTACTTATAATTTGTATTCATAGTATTAAGTATTTTTTAATTTAATTTCATAGTTTCAGAAATTAAGAGCAAATGAAAGATTTTGAGTTTTATGTTCTGTTGTATTTTATGTAAAATTTTATGATTTTTAAAGTATATTCCAAAATTATATTTTAGAACACTAACACATTGCAGTGAATCGAACAAATCTTAAACATTGTATTAGTTTCATAAAATTTTTGGAGGTTTGCATCAAATTTTTGATAGGTTTTAATGAATAATCCAACATTTTTATGAAATTTGTAAAATTTGTGTATTTTTATTAATGTATACAGCGTGTGCAAAAAGTCTGGAATACATTAATTATTTCCGATATTTATTTATTTGTTTAAATCCTTGCATACGTCGATTTTAGTTTTCAAACATACGCATATAAATTTTTTATCAAAATCAATAAAAATCTTAATGAAGTATCAAAAATTAATATAAAATACATTCAAACTCCCAAACAGAAATCCAATTATGTATTAAATTGAATGTGTGTGTGGTAATTACTTGGTGAAATATATTGATTGAAGAGATTTTGAAAAACATTTGGGTAAGTTTTACAATTTTTTTAACAGAAATATCTCTTCAATTTATTCGGTAGTTAAATAATTTTCAAGAGATAATGAATACTGATTTGTATTAAATTGCTCTTGAAAATGGTATAACTACCGAAACAATTATAGAGTTATTTCTATTAAAATTGTTAATTGTAATTGCTATTAAAAAACTTATACCAAGTGTTTTTTTAATCTATTTAATTCAATTATCATTGAATACAAAATAGGCGAATCAGTGACCAAAACCTATTTATCTTAGTTATCAAGTCTTGAATTTCAAGTTTAAAAAATGTTTTACTCTATTGAATTTTAAATAACAAATACTCTTTTATATTGATTTTTTCTTCGTGGTTTTATACGTACTTGTAATATTTAAATAAAATATGTTTATCTTTATTATATTTTGTTTATTCCTGACTAGTTTCGGCGGGTTATATCATCTTCAGAGGATAATTATTTTTTGCATTCAAAAATAGATTGATATTCTAATAATTAATATGTCAAATTTAAAATGCAAAAAGTCAAAAAGGCTTTAATTATAATATAGTATATTATTCTATATTTTAATATAAAAAAATAATCATTCTCTGAAGATGGCATAACCCGCCGAAACTAGTAAGGAATAAACAAAATATAATAAAGATAAAAATATTTTATTTAATTATTACGAGTACGTATAAAATAACGAAGAAAAAAACAATATAAAAAGGATTTGTTATTTAAAGTTCAATAGAGTAAAACAATTTTTAAACTTGATATTCAAGAATTTATAACTAAGATAAGTATTTTTTTGTCACTGATTAACCTATTTTGTGTCACTAATTCCCAAACATAATAGAGCGATAATTAATTATTACCAGTACGTATAAAATAACGAACAAAAAACAATATAAAAGAGGATTTGTTACTTAAAGTTCAATAGAGTAAAACAATTTTTAAACTAGATATTCAAGAATTTATAACGAATTAATTTTTGGTTACTGATTCACCTATTTTGTCTCACTAATTCCTAAACATAATAAAAACTTTATGAAACATTCTCAACGTCTCTCTAATCTTTGTGCCATTTCCACAGTCTTCTTCTTTAATTGTTGTAGCAGTAGTGATCACTTTCATTCGTTGCTTGTCTTCTGACTTGCATCTGTAATATTCTTAATATTTTCCTTTTCCACCAGTTTATCCACTCAGCTTCTTTCTAACTTTTACGTGTCTGCTGACTCTTGCATCTGTAATATTCTTAATATTTTCCTTTCCCACCAGTTTATTACTCTCAGCTTTTTTTCTGATTTTTACTATGTATTTTTACGTCGTGTAAATTTGTGTCTGTTTTTATGTTTGAAGGTTGTGTTGTTAATATTCATATTTTTTACTATGCAAAAAAAACTGGCATTGTTGATTTGTACTTCACTATCGCCTATGCATCGAACTATTCTAATTTAAAAAACAGAGAAACAACTTGCTATATATAGTTTTTACAAATATCATGCAAAATAATAATTGTTGACACAATGTAAGTTGTAGGTTTTATATCCTACGAACGCATACCAAAATTGAAAATAATATCTAAAATGATTTCGGAGATATTAAAAAAATAACGATTTAAAAATATATTTCATCAATCTGTAGCAAAAAAACTTAAGCTGTTGTGGATATATGTTCATATGAAATTTTCTTTATAAAATGACATGAGGAATTACACCCTTAAATATTAGCACGATATTAAGGAACACCCTGTATATTTTATTTTTTTAAAGAAAGAAAACAATAAATCATTTTTTTTAAGTTGTTATCATTTTTATTTAAGATACAGCAAAAAATATATTAGGAAACGTGAAAAATTATTGGCTTGAGCAAAATTTCAGCGATGTTGAGCAGAAGTGATAAAAAATCTACTTCAAAGTATTTTACCATTGTTAAAATAAAATAAAGAGATAACGAAAACTTACAGATTTTCCTTGACCGTCAAATTATGAACTGAAATATTTTGAGGGAACTCTCAAGAATAGTTACTAACAAATCTTAAAGAGTTAATTAAATTAATAGAAGATGTTACAATTTATGAAAACTGGCTACAAAAATTAATTACCAAAGTTAACTGCAACTTTTATTGAAGGGTTCTAAAGAGTATTGCTGAATGTGTATTTTATAAAAAATGTAAGTGAAAACTTGTAGGTGATATTAAAACTTGTAATGAGTTTCTCGTTTTTAGTAATTTGTTATAAATGTTATCAAAGTTAAAGAAAATAAAGAGATAACTTTATTAAACTTGCAGATTTTCCTTCACCTTCAAATGATGAAGTGGAATATTTTGAAGGAACTGTCGAGAATAGTTACTAACAAATCTTAAAGAGTTAACTAAATAAATAGAAGATATTACAATTTTTGAAAACTGGCTACAAACATGAATCCTTAGAGGTAACTGCAACTTAAATTGAAGGGTTCTGAAGAGTATTGCTGAATGTTTATTTTGTAAAAATTGTAAGTGAAAACTTGTAGGTGATTTCAAAACTTGTGATGCGTTTCTTGTTTCTAGCAATTTGTTATAAATTGGAAATGTTTATGTTATAGTATATAACGCCATTAGGCCGATATGTAGCAAATAACAGGCGCGGGTTGAAGTTTGTAAACCGAGGCGAAGCGAAGCGGAGCGGAGCGCAGCCGAGGTTTATATTCAACTAAGCCTGTTATTTGCATATCGGCCGTATGTTGTTCGATACTTTTTGTAATACCTAAATTACAAAAACTGGTCAATTTATCAATATTAAATTTCAAAATTAATAAACTAGTTATCCAGGCGGAATTTAATACCATAGCAACATCAACGGTTCAAATACAAACAAACAAATCAAAGTGAAATTAGAAAAATAATGTCAGATGTGCAAAGTTCTTCGTTTTGTGGTATCCCCGAAGATGTAATAAATGAAGCAAATGCTGCCACAATCGATTTACTTCCCCAAAAAAGCAGCAGCAGGTATGAGAAAGCATATGAAGACTTTATTGCTCATAAATTTGCGTTGTCATTTAAATAACGTCCACGGCCGTTATTATAACGCCCAAGGCCTTTACGCCTGTCATATCGATCAAGCAGACAGTACTGATAAATGTCAATAACACAGAGGTAATACAAAATCGTATTTTTCAGGATGATCTTTAAATTACTCCACCTAATATTTTCTTCTTAAAAAGTAGAACAAAACAGCAGAAATACCGATTAAGTCTATAGCCTAAAAAAGATTGCATTACTATTACAAATAAGAATATATACTTTAGGATAGTCATAAAATGTGTGATGGTTTTCTTACCTTTTTCTAGTCCTGATTATTAAAACGATAAAATATATGTCAGCCAAATTTTGGAAATAGCTTTATAATGACAAATGGAGAAAATAATTTATGCATTTTTTTCTAATATGCATAGTTTCTGAGACGTAATTTTTGATGTAAATTAGAAAATGAACTTGAAAAAATCACAATAATAATAAGTGTTAACTTGCAAAATTTAGTTTTTGTTTATGTTTGGTTAATCATGGCATGGTGGATTATTAAAATAAAACAGGGGATTCTAAACATTGAGGAATTGATTTTTGTTTTACAAAATCTATGCAACTGAGAAAGAAATGGTATAAGAATTTATTATTATTTTTATCTTTATAAACCCACCCCTAAGGTTTGTCAGAAGCATTACCTAACACCCTGTATAGAGCAATATTTCAAGACGAATCGAAAATCATTTTCTTCTTTACGTTTTTAGTCGTTTTTCTTGTAAAAAATGATAATACCTTAATTTCTTAACAAACTATAAAAAATATTATTCTTCACAAAATACAGAGTTTCGTTATATAAACTTTTTTTTTAAATCACATGTACTTTCATCTCTCAAAGTTTGATGGTGAGTTAAATATGCTTACCACAAGGTTTTTGTGGGTTTTACCTCAAAATGTTTATTGGTATATAGACATATACAATAAAATAACGACTCGAGTTTCGACTTCTTACGGTCATTTTCAAGTTCCAGCAAAGTACAAGAAAATGACCGTATAAGTTTAAAATCGAGTCGTTATTTTATTGTATATGTCTATATATCAATAAATATTTTATGGTAAAAACATATCAAGTTGTTTCTCTGTTTTTTAATATGCACTACCACGTAGTAAAGATCGAAACCATTCTGAGTTTTCTAATTTGTTTCCCTCTCTGCTGTCAATTCTGTTCCGTTGGATGCACGTATATATCTTCGAAAATGTATGATGTAAGTATACACTAATAGATACACTAATACACCAGATACACTAATTTTCCATTAATGTTATCATTAAATACTCCAAATAATTATAGTTAATACATTTCGTGTCCGAACCAATTATAATTTTGTGTTCATCTATTTCGGGATTAAAAGTCCGACATCGTAGATAAGAGAGGCTACGGGAACATAATCTGCGCCATTAATCAAAAACGAAATTCGTGTCAATTATTTATCATGGTGATCTGAGATACCCATAATGAACGTAACAAAAACCGATTGGTCTTCATTCTCATTTCGCACGTTGTAGTGATGCGTTACCACCTAATCGCCCATCTGGCGATGCTTCATGTGGCACTTGCACTGCCCATGAACATTGTAGTGCCGAAACAGCAAGAGTTGGCCACGCAGTGCCTCATGAGCATCATCGACGCGATCTTTGTGGATAGATCGCTCGTTACTATCCTGAATGAGGATGGAGCCGAAACTCCGGGTTACGAGCTGGAGAACCACCTGCTCTCCGCCATAAACCAGAGGATGAGGTGGGTGGTGGAGGTGATAAACGGCTCCGGGATGCACAACTTCCAGTCAACGAAAATCTGCATGAACTGCAACACCAAGAACGATAAGCACGTCTTCACGCACCAATTCCATACAATAATGAAGACCAGCTATTACGTGATCATTGCTGATGATGTTGAGATACTCCGGCGAGGTGTAATGTACCTGAAACAAATGAAGACGTACGGCATACGCGCCGTGTATTTAGTCTACTACTTCCAAATTCCGAAGGACGAGAAGCGTATGGCTGAGAAGTTGCTGAGAATTTTCTACGAAGCTTCAAATTATAATCCCATTTTGCTTTTACCAACCACAAGAGGGACGTTCAATCTCTTCACGTTCGATTTGTATGGGGAGAAAACCAAATATTGCGCCTCAACCCCGGAATTTGTAGTAATAAACCAATGTATTGGCGGGCGTTTTCTTACAGATCAGTTCAAAAAGCATAACAATCTCAAGAACTTAAACTGCTCCCTTCATGCCGTAGCAATGAAAACACCCCCATTTGTAATCGATGAAAATAACGGCCTAGAAATACACATATTAAGCGAGTTGTCTGCAAGATTAAACATCACTTTCGTGTACGACATCAGTAAAACGTCCGAAGATTGGGGTTCAAAGGAAGGGCCGAATAATTGGTCAGGTAGACTTCGCAAAATCTACGACGAGCCGTTCAACGTTGGCATCGGCTGCGTTTCTCAAAGCCAAGATCGCTTGGAAGATTTCGACTTCAGCGATGGCTACTTCAACGAAAAGATGGTATGGGTGGTGCCGTCTGCATTGCAAATACCTCAGTGGAAGGTCATCGTAATCATATTCCGGTTCTGGCTGTGGATTGCGTTAATCTTCACGTTTATCTTCTTCGGTGTTGTGCTTTATCTCGCGGCGAAGCGGACCCCAGAAGAGATAAACTCTTTGAAAACGTTTGGTGCAGGCATGACTATGTCTTTAGAGTTGATGATTGGCGTGGCGACTAATCGCCAACCAACGACTAAAATTGTACGAATCTTATTCATGAGCGTCGCTTTGTTCAACATAATCGTCAGCTGCTGCTACCAGAGCAGTTTAATAGATGTCCTTACTAATCCGCGATATGAAGAACAAATAAATACAGAAGAAGGTGTAATGGACTCGGGTTTAGGTATCGGTGGATTAGAAGCTTACCACGACATTTTTTATGACCCTCAAGACAAATACGCGACGACTATCTATGACAGGTACGAGGTGTACGATAAGGTAAACGATTCCATGGACGTATGGCTAACTACAGTGGCCAAAGATCGCGACACCACAACAGTGCTGGGCGAATTCTATGTGAAATACCTAATGGCCAAAAACGAACCCAGCATCACTAACCATGACCTTACCTCCAAGGTGTACGTAGTGCCCGACGTTCTCTTCGTATATCCCATAAGAATAATCTTCTCCAGAGGGTTTCCCTTACGCGCCGCATTCAACGAAATTATACAAGGATTATTGCATGCCGGCATTGTCAGCAAATGGACCGACAATTACCTAAAGTATATAGAGAAAGAAAATATCGAAGATTTGGAGAAAGAGCAGAGCATAGGCGACGAAGAAACAATTGGTGGAGTCACAGTAATCACTCCTCAGCATATGGTAGGAGCATTTGGGCTGCTGATCATTGGGCACTCGTGTGGTGCCTTCTTTTTTATATTAGAACTAGTTGTTGCAAAGATTCGCAACAGCAAACGCTATGGAATTGTTCTCAAAAATTTAGAAAGGCGGAGAAGACAGGAGCAGAAAATTAAGGAAGCCAATTCCAAGAAAATCATACAAAATAAAGCACAAATTAAAGGTATGGTACTATCGTATCTAAGGTAAGTGGGAAAGAGTAAATATAATAATAAAAATACACAGGGTGTAGAAAAAAAATGGATTCACCAGGAAATCTCAGAAGGAAGATGGTTTCGTGAAGAATGTTTCACATAAAAGTTGTAGTTTAAAGTAGTTTATATAAAAGAAAAAATCTATTTAGTAGTTATGTGGTGCGACCTTGCAATGACCTTGAAATTGATAGGTGAAGGTCCACTTTAAATTTAAAATGGGAATCCTTAGACCCAGTTGTACGATCATAGATCATTCTTGATCATGGTTCAGTTACCTAGGATGCAATTGTTAATACAATGATATCTTTAGAAACTGAACCATGATCAAATATAATCCACGATCGTACAACTGGGCCTTACAGTCTTAGGCCCAGTTGTACGATCGTGGATCACCCTTGACCATGGTTCAGTTACCTAGGACACAGTTGTTAATACAATGGTATCCTTAGAAACTGAACCACGATCAAGGATGATCCACGATCATACAACTGGGCCTTATTCATAAAAACTTAAACCGCGGATTAGCGGAGTTTTATCAAACGGTGACTATGGTTACTATGGTTTAAATTTTCATGGATAACACTATTAGCTTTCTGCTCGGATTCGTGTAGACGAGGTCAAAACCTTTAAAATTAAAATAAAAGAAATTTAATAAACAGTTTAAATAAATAATTTTCAATCAAGATAGAAAAGATATCTTGTAAAATCAATTATTTAATATACAGGGTGCTAACGGAAACCGTGCGTTAAAAGTTTTTCGTGATACTTGATTGTAATTACATATTATCGGTACTGTCTCCATGGTTGCTATTTAACTGATATCAGCCACGGCCTTCAAAATTTAACAGCCGTGGACTGTTATTTATTTTGGTGTTCACAAGCGTTACTACACAACCATCACAGCATATTTGAAATATGTCATTATGATTTATGTACATATTTGCGCAAATTGTTATCCATTTTATTTTAGTATCACGAACACTACATTGTAAAACTTTGATTGTAAAACACTCAAACTTTCATTCTAAGGACTGTACCAACATCAAAATTTAAAAAAAATAGTTTTTGCAAACAACGACCCAATGACCCGTTTTTTTTTGCATCTGAGTGTATAAAACAACATACGGCCGATATGGATATGATTTTTTTTTCAGATTTTACATTCTATTTTACAATATCTCAACCTCGTCTGTTATACAGCGTGTCCAAGATAAGGATCAACAGCATGGGGATTTCGGAAATCGTAAAAGTTACAAAGGCAGTTAAATTACAAAAAAGTTGCGCATTTTACTGGTCAGCAATATTCTGTTGAAAAAAAACAGAAAATTCCGCTTATTTCCGGAGATATTCGACAAAATCCGAATTTTGCGATATGGTTTTTATGTTTTTCTAAGGTTAATTGAAAGGTATAAAAACACAAAAGGCACTTCCTCATTGCCACTGTCTTAGCTCTACAAGTTAGCGTTTATAAACTTTTAGCACAACGTTTCGCTTCGAAAAAACCATTATCAATTTCATATTTTTATATGGCCCGTAAATAAAGTACACCCTGTATTAAATAGCATTTCTTATTACGATTTCAACGATTTATATCACAGTATGGTTTTTCATGTTTTTATTCAGAAAAAAAGCTTGTCAATACATTTCGAACATTTTGATGTAGTAGGCGTTGAAATGAGCAACGAAAACAAAATTTATTTATTAAGATTTTAAGATAATTAAATGAACGGGAAAATTCTCATAATACCAGAGTAAAAAAATAATAAGCGTGGTTTTCAATAACTATAATGTTTCAATGTTTAACAACTATTCTTGCTAAGGTATTTTTGGTTACTATTTTGGTACTTATTATGGGTTAAAATTATGTCATAATTTACAGTAGAAAAATACACAGCAGAAAAATAATAAGTGTAGTTCTAAATAGCTACATTGTTTCAATGTTTAACAACTATTCTAGGTAAATTATTTTTAGTTACCATTTTGGTACCTATTCTGGGTTTAAATTAGATAAATTTTTTTTCTTCGTCGTCATCATTTCAACCCCTACTACAAGAAAATATTCGAAATGTTTTAACAAGCCTTTTTCTGAATAAAAACATGAGAAACAATACTGCGATATTAATAGTTGAATTCATAATAGGAAATGCTGTCTAATACAGGGTATACATTTTTTACGGGCCATATAATAAAAATAAAGTTAATGATGGTTTTTTCGAAACGAAATGATGTACTGAAAATTTGTAAATGCTGTCTTGTAGAGCTAAAAATGTGGCAATGAGAAAGTGCCTTTGGTTATCTTATACCTTCTCAAATAACTTCAGAAAAAAATAAAAATAAAATTGCACGATTTCTCTTTTTGTCGAATATCTCCGGAAATAAGCGAAAATTTCTGGTAATTTAACCGCCTTTGTAACTTTTACAGTTTCCAAGATCCCCATGCTATTGATCCTTATCTTGGACACCCTGTATAACCCATATCGGTCTATTACCGTTATATACTATATACGGTTGCCAACTGTTCGGTATTTCACCGAAGTGATCGGTAAATTTGTCTTGTGTTCGGTGACGGATACGAAATGTTCCGTAAAAGTGAGCCTGGGAGGAAAGTTATGGCTATACCATGCAGTAATGCATAATGCATATGTCGAGAGAATTTTCACTTTAATGAATAATTTGCGGATTGAAATTATTGAGATTGAGATAGAAAGAAGTTAGACGACGTGAATATGGTAAAAGCTCAACTTTGGTGGAATAATGTCAAACATAAATTTAAATTGAAAGAGCCTTTACAATATTATTAAGAACAACAAAATAATCATAAGTGCAGCTATAAATTCTATGAAACATGATCATAAGAAATAGGTAATTTAATTATATATGAAGTGATGGTTAAATATAATAAGTCCTCTTCCTCGCCAGTAACCAAATGTGTAGGTATTGTTCGGTATTTTTTCAATGTAGAGTTGGCAACCCTAATACTATATCGGATACACGACAAAATAAAAATTTGAAAAATGGTGCCCTCACTTGAGCGCCCATTGTTTTGATTCGTTCTGACAACCGTTGCATACAGTTTTGTTCTGAATGTCCCCAAAGGAAAAATCATTCCAAAATGTCTCCAAATTTTACAAATTTTACAAAAAAACATTGTTGTAGATTTTATCATGGTGGTTAAGTAGTATTGAGAGCATTTTATGTGTTTGTGTGCGCATGTCAGCATATTGATGTGTTCTGTGATGAAAGGAATCTGCGGGGATGGTTGTGCCAGTCATTTTTCTGAAAATTTTCAACATTAGGTTATTTTTGTACAGAGCGTTCAAGAAAGTAGTGTCAACTTTTATGATGGATACTAATACTACTAAAATAATAGATGGCACTGTCCAAGATCCTAAATAAGTACGTCTTGCAAGATTGATGAAATATTTCCAAGAAGAGAAGAAAATCATATAACCAGATTCAACCTAATTTACCAGTTACTTTGACGTTGTTTTGTGATATTGCCATATGTCACAAACATTTAAATATTTTATGTAACGTTGTTTATGTAATAGTTCCATCTCTTAGCACTAAATGGAAAAGTGGACAACACTTTCTTGAACCCTCTGTATCTGGTGTAGCCTAGGAAATTGATACTGTGTTCTGTTTCTAGTATGAATTTAATGTTTTGTGTATGGAGTTTATCTAATGTTCTAAATCTGTAATATTTGTCTGTCCATATGATTATGATGTCATCTATATTCCATGATGTGATGTATTTGTAGAAATGATTTATCAGAAATTAGATTTATGAGAAGTGATACATGAATGTCATTCATGGTTAAAAAAGTAGGGACTTAGTACTTCAAATTGTCATTTATTCAATTTTAATTACTAACGGACTACTTCTTTCTGTTCGTTTTCATCCTGCAAAACTACACCTATAATTCACACTAAAAAGAACATAAAGGAATAATTATGTCATTCATAATAATATTTTCTAGATGGTTTACGAAAATGTTGGCGAATATGCCGCTTAGTGGTGAACCAATTCGTCAGTCCATCGTTCATTTTGTAACATTTGCTATTGAAAATGCAGAAATTTTGTTCACTGTTAATTTAATTAGGTTGAATATGTCTGTGCTCTCTGTTCTGTTGTGTATATGTTTCTTAATTATATTATGTATGTATGTTAGTGTTTCTGTTATTGGTATATTTGTGTAGAGGTTGGTTATGTCAATAATTTGTTAAGCATACTTTAACAACTTTTGAACATCAAATTTTATCAACTAATTTTTGTTAAACTAGCAACTGTGTTGATAGTTTTGTATTTTTTTATGTGTTTGATTAGTTCGTTTTTTCTATCTATCTATTCTTCTTTCTATCTATTTTTCGATTTTTCTATCAAATCATAAGAAATTTCGGGAGTACGTAGGGAAATACAGGTAACGTTGAGAAGGGAAGTTTTTTTTCGATAGATATCAGATAATGTTTTGCCTAGTCTTAGTGTTATTTGAATTTGCATGATATGAGCGCTTTTTTTCGTTATGATCTTGAGACATAATACAATTCTTAATTTTAGTTTTCAGAATTCTTGCTGATTTTCATGCTGTTACTTCTTACAGAGTCGATGTTTTTATCCTTTATACAGGGTGTCCCAAAAATAGTGGACAAACTGAACAGCACCCCACTTGCGGATGCCACCTGAGTCCTTAAAAAAAACTATAAAAATTCCTCGGGCTATACTTTTTGAAATATTGCTTGTCAAAGATATAATATTACAACAAGTTTAGAAGGAATTAAATGAAAATCAAGTACTAAGTTGTTTAAGTATATTTTTTTAAATAATCTTATTGGATAATTCCGTTTCTAATAGCATGTTAAAATTTTTCTAAATAAAAATTGTTGAAAAATTACGTGACAACAATATGCTGTACAATTAAAATACGTATAATAAAGTCGTCTATGATTTATGTTCTTCGAAAGTTTTTTTTTAATTATTTTGATTTTTTTTTAATATAAGTACTTTCTAACGACTGAATGGCCATGCCTGAGTGGCGAGCTGTTGAGACTGTCCACAATTTTTGGGACCCCCTGTATAATGTTTTGCCACAATTTACATTGAATATTATTTTCAAATAAATTGCAAAAACACTAAAACACTCAGTGCATAATTGTCTGTCAAATATTTATAGAAAATATATCTTGCCATGTATAGAATATCCAATTTTATATTTATTTGTAAAACATATCTTTCTATAAACTAATTTTGCCAAATTATTACGTATTAAAACCTTTTTGTATAAGAAAATGCAAAACATAAAAAATTACATATCTCAAAATGTCTAACGAAACTTTGTGTTGCCATATTATAGATTACAATTTTACAATTATACTATAATACAGAACAAAGATAGTAATTCGTTACTACACGAATGTTGGCAAATTATTAGACAATGCTTGATTAAACATTCTCCTTTATGAAAATGAAATATACATGAATGGTTTGTTTTTATAGTTTTCCCAAAATAAGTGAATAATTGTCATGTTGCAGTTTGCGTTTTACTATAATATATATATATATATATATATATATATATATATATATATATATATATATATATATATATATATATATATATATAATCGATCTTTATTGGGCTATCGACCCCATATGGGGTCTTTCCGTCTACTATTCCGGGTTTTACTATTTTTCAAGAATCTTGTTTTTAAGGTAAAAATTATATTTAATTTTCAGAAACGACTCAGAATATTCATTTTTAAGATAATGCAAAGTTCATTGCCTCATCACAAAGTGTTTATTTTTAAAGCCTGACATAAAATTTCAAATGATTTGATTTTATAATTTAAAAAAACCTGTTTTATATAAAAACTCTATCACATAACATAAAAGTCTTTATTTTGAAATATGTATCTGGGAATTGCTTCCGTGGACAACTGGGTATCGGTTTCGACTTTATTGAGTCTAATCAGTACGAGTCAAGATTAAAAAACAAACAAAAAATACAATTATTTTACTCAGTAGGATTGGTACATTTTGTACACTTTTATGTATGATATATGTTGATAACATTTAATGCAATACTTCTTTGTTCTTTGTGTAAATGCAATACTATTAAACTTCATGCTTATCTTACAATTTTGATTGAAATATTTTACGACAATAAAGATATTAATTTTCTAAGGTTTCGTTTTAGGGAAATCCCTTCGTAGGGAAATGTAATTGCTGAATATTTCAAAGTACATTCAACAAATCGCAGATTCCATGTATGAAGAATAACAATTTTTTGATATGTGAATGAATGAATTATTTTAAAATGTTAATTCCAAGAAGTACCCAAAGATACCAACACATTTAAGGTGAACTTTTAGAAAATATAATTTCTTTGCTCCAATAGTTATCACATTGACACGAAATAAGCATGTTTTGCATACTAGGATGCAATTGGTGCATGTGTAAATAGCATAGGTGAAATTAAAAGATGTACAAATTTGAATTTTCGAAATATTTCAAAACTACTTATTTTGGGTATATGGTTGTATTATACTTTTTTGTAGTAAATGATCATGCAAATTGCTCTACAAGAAAACAAAATAGACAGTACATTTAACATAAATGAATTACGATGTATTGAAGTGGGCACTTATTAATGGCATTTTTGAAATACTAATTATCAACATTTTCAGCTGCAAAACATTTCACATATAGAGGTATCTTTCAGGTATAATTCGAGATGAAATTTCCGTTTCCATCTCATTTCTGAAAGAAGTTGAAGTAAAATTTCAAAACATCTTTTTAAAGTTAATATTTGGGATATATTTCATCTCAGAAATTTAAAGAGATAAGTATACAAACATATCTCCATCTCTCTACTAATGACATATCTATATCTCCTCTACTAATCTGCATCTACTCTATACCTATATCTACTCTCATCTACATATTATACATCTCTACTTCTCCTCTACCAATCAATTCCTACTCTACTCCACATCTACATCTACTGTCATCTACATCTACATCTCTACATCTCTCTATCTACATCTCTACATATCCTCTACTAATCTACATCTACTCTACATCTACATCTACTCTCATCTACATATACATCTCTACATCTCGTCTACTACTCTATTCCTACTCTACTCTGCATCTGCATCTATTCTCATCTACATATGCATCTCTACATGTCCTCTACTAATCAATTCCTACTCTACTCTACATCTCCACATATATCTATCTACATCGCCACATCTCCTCTACTAATCTACATCTACTCTACATCTACATCTACTCTCATCTACATATACATATCTACATATCATTTACTACTCTATTCCTACTCTCCTCTACATCTGCATCTACTCTCATCTTCATATACATCTCTACATCTCCTCTACTAATCTATTCCTACTCTACATCTACATCTCTACATCTACTCTAATGTACAACTACATCTCTACATCTACACTACTAATATTTGAAATTAAACGGGGACGCCAAAAATATAACAACATATAATGTTCCATTTAAAAAAAAAGACAAAAGTTGATAGCTACTTCCGGCAGAACCTAAAGTGATAGATGGTTGAAAGTATTTCACCTAAGGAGAACGGAATCGGCTAGGTTTGATTGATTTTTTTAATTTTGTATTTTATCTTAAACCCCATAAACTTTTAACGGACGATTTCCCTGAGATACGCTGTACATGAAGCTATAAAAAATTTACTGTGATTAGGTTATTTTCCATAAAACGTGCCCTGTACAAGACAAGTAAGCGAGACAAAATTGTAACACTAATTTTATTTAAGATTGTTAAATAAAATTAGATATTATTGATAAAACCTTAAATTTACAAATTTTAATATTTCAGGACTCACTGCCGTTGCATAATCACCATTAGGAGGTGCAATGAAGAGGAACGCATACAAGCGGGCGTTATCGAATAATTATATCACAGAGCACAGAGCACATATCTGCACAGAGCTCAGCAGACCTCACCAGTGCACGCACAAAGTTCGAGCACTCGGTGCTAATGCCACGAAACCAATAATTAATTATAGTGCACTGCTGCGCAGCTGAGAGCTGAGAGTGGACAAATTTCTTTTCATCGGAAGCATAAAGAAGGTTTTTCAAACAGTCGAGTTAAATTTACTTTACGTTTCGTAATCTACAAATGAAATATACGACGGAATCCGTAGAATTGCAAACAATAGCTTTCTTTTAATGGGCAATCGGCATTGAGAACAGCTAATAAAGTGAAAACGAGCAAAGCGCAATAAATGTCAAATAATTAATTGCTAGAGACATTTCCAGGGAGAAGAAAATATTAGTTTCTGATCTAAGTGATTTTCAGGTGTATTGCGGATCAAAAATTATCTAATGCCGAAGTTCTGTGATGCAAGCAAGCGGTTCCGTGTGCTGTTAAATGGTGCTTGTACAAGTACAAGCACCATTTAAGTTGTGTTCATTAAAGTGTTGTACAGCATTCCTGCTGTGTAAAAATAACTTAATTTCACAATGTTCAAAAATGTGTTGTACATACAAAAATTTTGAAAGGTTCGATCTAGGTATATTTCATTAAAGATACGGTGCGAGCCTTTGATGAGTAAAACCACAACCACCGATATACTTTTAATGGTAGAATAACTAATACACTAAATATGTAGAGTAATTAATGTTCATATAAAGAATAGAATAATAATAATTTTTGTCACTGTCAGTTGTCACTTTGACAGTTCTGTAATGTACTCTCTATTCACGATGTTTTTGGGTCAGGGGAGTCTATGAATATCTAGTAATTGTGTTGGTAGTGTTTCGAAAATAACAGAATTCCCCAATGGAACTTGTCAATTTTTTTAGGTTAAATTGTTTTCAATTTGAGGTTATATATTTTAAATAAAATTGTTGCCAGATGTAAATTTTAAATTATTCGAGATGAAAGTGGTACGTCAGGAAAGAAAATGAAAATTAATGCACTAAAAACATTCAATTTATTGCAATTTTAACAAGGATTGTGTAGAGACTTATGTATGCCAATTTGTATTAAATGCTGCCCTAATTACTGGTGTGGTGAAATGAACAAGTCAAATTCTTTCTCCTTTTTTCTCGTTTTCTTCAACGATTTGCCTCATGTGACGCCAATATTTCCACTCAAGGTTTTCATGGGCCTTCCTAAACTTCTTTTCTTTTTCACAGACTTCTCTCTAGTGTAAGTAGTTACAATTTTTTTCACAGTTCGTTTCAATAATAATGTACAGATAGTATGTTTTCTTTAAGGCACTTTAGATAATTGCAGACTGCCTCCATGGAACGACGATGAAATGAGTCGATCAACAAATTGCAATATATAATCTAAACCCTCACTTAAATAAATATTCGTACTAATTTTGGTTATATTGTTAAAAAAATATGCTCTGTCAAATATCTTATGATTTTTAAAAGTAATTTAAAATGTTGCCTAAATATGTATGTTCTATTTACCCTTCCTGTATTATTTCGCCAAGCGAATCAGAGTCATAATTTTGATCATCTGATTATGAATCGGATTCACCTAGCGAAATAATGAAAGGAGGTATGCTTTCAAACGACAAATTTTCCATGTATTTTTTCCAATCGGCCAAAATAAGTTCTTTGCAATATCTGCAACAATTTTGAGACGTTTCGGGAGTACATTTGGAAATGTACACGTTTCACAGTTACAAATGTATGATACAAGCCATAACTTATCAACCTTATCCTTGGATGAAGGTTGAGCATTAAGTGCTTGTTATATGATGGTTTACAAAACCCCCATGCTATTTCAATAGGATTATATTGAGAATGGTTTGGGGGTAATCTAAGAACCTCATGTTCCTGTTCCCCCTATGTCTCGTCTACTAAATATCGTTTTTGTCTATTATTCCGAAAAGGTTTGATTAAATCTAACAATTGTTTCTTCGTAAATTTTGTGTTAAATTCAATACTGTGGTTTTGCAACCATTCTTGCATTTTGACTTTTTTGAGAATATGTGGGTGGTTTATGCAAAAGCATGGAATGATAAGGTGCTCATCCATGACCATCACACATTTTTCTTTCAAATTGGCCAAAGCAGGAATACGTTGATCAACCACCCTATTTTGAAAAAGTTCTCCATTCATTGTCTTATGATAATCTATATGGGTGTTTTTTTTAATTTAATAATAGACCGCACCCATTTAAAAACCCCAAATGACATCCCGCCTGTAAAACTGTGTATCTTGACACTTCACTTTTAATTTTGGGAGGATTACTTTTTAAATCTGTCTCGTGTATCCATCGACGGATTGACGAACCATTTTTGTGGATCCAGGTGCCGTTAAGATACACAAATGTTAGATTTTCACTAGAATGTTTCAATTGTAAAAATTTTCTCATTTTGTTTACATAAAATTTTGCGACCGTTTACCTCCCTATATTTGTAACTCATTGACTTACTAATTTTGAATAATGTTGTACGTGGCCCATCAAATTCTAATATTTCTCGGGAATCTGCCAAAAGTCTATCCAAAATAAAATATTCGTTGTTTCCATTATATTGCCAAATTAGTCGTTGCAGGTGTTTCCGAAACATAGAATTTGTAAAAACAGCCGTTTTGTTGCGTTTGCCAGAGGATGCTACTTGTAAATTTTCTGTTTTTGTTCCTAAAATAGTATCTAATGTGCGTCGGCTCACCTACAAAGGTTTCCAAATTTTAATAACAAATAATGCATTTCATTTTAACGTACAGAAAATATAATCTCCAGTCTCGAGATCAGTTCGTGTGCTTCAAGTCCGGCCTGTCCTTCTTAAACTGCCAGCAACAGCGATTAACATTTGGTTAATATTTTGACTAAAGTGAAAATTATTTCTAGGTCCGAAATGCAGTAAAAAAAAAATAATGATATCTTTAAAAGCTAGTAGTGAAAAAAATTATAAATCTGACAATGGGGTAGGAAGCAAATGTCTAATAGATATCGACACAAAAAAATAATTAACTTCCGTTGCATCACTGAATCAGTTTGCCCAACATGACAATAAGAAAACCCAGCCAACTCGGTTGCAAAAAGATCGTGAATGTATATTATATACTATTGATAAAATATACAGCCAACTACCTATTTCTGTACAACGCAATTTTAAACACGACTTACAAAAGGCAGTTATCTGTGTACAACACATTTTTGAACACGATTGTACGGTACGGAACCCTCTGTGGATGATCTGAAATCAATCAATCAGGTGTATTGCGTATCAATAAATTCCCAAAATCTCATGAATTGTTATTATGATTGTTATTTTAATTTTTGTAATTATTATTAAATAACTTATCATTGGAGCGTAACTTAATAAAAATCAATCAATATGAGCCTGCGGCACCTACTCCAGTTGAACCTTAGTAGCTGTACGCCACTGACGTAATCCGTAGATTCAGCAATGCCATCTCAGGCGAATCCTGTTGTAAACTCGAGTGATGCCCATCCTCGCAGCTTTGCAAACTAACGATAACCATATCCTCTTCTCGTGGCATTATTGGATGTTCTCCAGCATCACCTCGGCGCTCCACGGACCTCCATCCATTCCCACTTCAATGACCGGCATCGATCCACTCTTGGTAATTGATGGAGGTGTTCGATTGACTGTCGGCCACGTCGCCGTCCCTCTCGATAAATCAATGTCCAGCCACCGGGCTCAATCCCGTTTTAATCGTTGTCGAATTTATGTTTTTACACACACACGTACACATAGATTTGCTACAGTGAAGTCTTCATTTTTTGCGAGCAAATGAGATCGCGGCCGTGCCATAAAACCGCGCGGTGGTCGTAAAACGAGGTGAACGGCATGCGCCAATTTTGCGAGGGGGGCTTCGGATGGCCGTAAAACGTACGCGAAAAATTATTCCGGAACGTAATCTGATGAAGAGGCGAGCGTGGGTGGTGGGATGTTCGACAGGGCGAAACCAGGAGGCTGTTGCTTATATATTTCGCCCGTGATTTCCCTCGACAAATATCTTACCTATACAACTACAACAACTTCCCATTGATTTAACTTCATTGCGGTACTCAATATGATACTAAAATAATATTTTATGTACAGTCATGGACTCTAAGAATGTCACTTTCTGTAAGAGCCAGCGGTTCGCCATCCTTGTCTCGTCGAGCACGGTAGAGACGAAGTTGCATTCGGAGCAATTCGGCGTTCAGTGTTGTATTGTATATTGAACTGGCCAGTCTTCTTTCCGAAATTTATCGGCAGAGGCTCTGGGTCCTTGGGTTCCATTATACATCTTGCATCTTATAAATTAAAATTATTGTGGTGTGCAAATTACGTTCGTTTGCTGATTCAACAGGTTAACGAGCGAATTATTATTGCGAAGTTTTCGATTTGTGTAAATGCATGTTTTTTTGTATTTTATATTATATTTTTAAATCACTTTTGAGTCAAATAGTCAACTAAAAAAATTTCATTTGGTACATAACTCATGATATCATACAGGGTGATCGATATTTACAAACTGTACCATTTGTGCAATTTTTTAAATGGAAAACCTTATACAGGGTGACCCGGGAGAGGAGTAACACCCTAAATATTTACGAAAATATGTTTTTCTTCGCGAAATCGTTCAAACACGTGAAGTTTGGTTTGGTAATGAATCGAGTGGTAGCTTATTTGAAAGCTTACCTAATTTGCAATACAACGGTGTATTAATTTTAATTAAGTTTAAATTAAGTTTATAAATTGAGAAAAGTATGAAATAAACATTTAATTTCGGCAAAACATATTTTTTTTAATATTTTGTTTAATATCCCAGTGGTTGACCGTTCCCAGAGCGAGAATAAATAAGGTAATAAAATTCAAAACCTTAACGAAAGCATGAAACCGACAACGTGAATAATATTAAGAATGTTAAATTAAAATGTTACCTTTTTAGAAAATATAATATGTGAGGAGTTTTTTATGTTATCTACCTAGCTATAAAAACAATATGCTATCGCTACAATTTTCTTATGTCACATTTCTGTGACATGTTATGGTGCCATCTCCAGGTTTGGTTCCAATCACGTAAGATTTATCATTTTTATATCAGTTTAAAGAGACGAAAATGAGTGTTTTGCAACACACAAAAGCGAGTATTTATATGAACAAATTTGCGTGGTGAATTTGACCGCTTTATCTCAAGATGAAATGATAAAAAAATTATACCCTCCAACTATTTGCTTTCATATCTAGCTAGATACCATAAAAAAGTCGCCTTGTACAAAATTTTAATTATTTTTCAAATAATCCGCAGTGATTTAAATTTCTGTGAAATATTAATTATATCAGTCAAAATTTCAATCAATTGTGTCAGGTGATTCAAAAGAATAAAACTTTCGTCACAGTTAGTATTGCAAAAAGGATAGATATAAAAGGTATGTCTTAGCATACAGTTGTCAAACCTGACATATTTGTTAGAGGTTGAATTTGTGAATGTGAAATCTTGTTGATTTAAACGTTATGGCTTTCAGCGACCACCAAAAACGCTGCATGTTGGAAATGTATTTCAGAAAAGGTAGAAAAATTAATGGGCAGTGGGTTTATTCGATACGTAATGCATTTGAAGATCCAACAAACTAATTCCTAATTCCAAATATTCATTTATTTTGGTCAATATCTAATTATTTTTATCAAGTTTGTAATTATGTCTGTCCAAATATCAATTAATTGTACTAAAATTTTAATTAATAATTTATATTAAGATGTGAATTGTTATGGTGGGATTTTTATAATTTTTGTTATATTCTAATGATTCTTGTCAAAATTTAAATTAATTTTACCATCTAAATACTTCGTGTCAAATTTTCTATTATGTTTGACAAAATTTCTATTATATTATGTCTGGCAAGATCTGAATTATTTTAGTAGTAGAAATGTTGTCCCTTGTATATTTCTAAACTTTTCTCAATTTAAAAAAAGAGACCAGGGTATTTTGATTTTCAACGGCTTATATATATATATATATATATATATATATATATTTCTATTCGTTTGTCATTTACATCATCATAAATAGACAGTTGCAAAGTATGAAAGTTACCATATTGTCAATCAGTGTTGTTGAATTTAAACATATTTTCATCATTCCTGCCCATTTCATGAACTGCTTCAATTTCATCATCTTCATCTTTTCCATGTTTTCGTTAAGATGATTCAATTATTCGCATACTAACTGAACTGTCCTAATTACGTGAACTAACATCAACTACGTAAAAACCTCAACTTTCCGTTGTCAGTATGGAGCAAAAAACCTTGCTTTATTTAGTAATTGTAGAAAAAAAGATAAGCAATTTAAAACATGCAAACAGATAATTTACTTCAACGATTGCCTATTGAGTTTGAAATAATGCAAAAACTGTTTGAAAGAATAACATTTTCTGAAAAGTTAATAATAAAATATTTTTTCATGTGTCCAACTTTCTGGCGGATACTGCATATAAATCAATGATGTCGACGAAAAATATGTTTCCTTTTATGGGATGCATATATAATAGCGGATCCAGAGCCCTTGCAGGTAAATTTTAGAGAGCCGATCAATCAGATGACTGCCCAGTTCAATATACAAGCCATCACTGAACGCCGAATTGCTCAGAATGCAACTTCGTCTCTACAGTGCTCCACGAGACAAGGATGGCGAACCGCTAGCTCTTACCGACAGTGACATTCTTAGAGTCCATGACTGCACATGCTCCCGAAAAGTAGCCATTTTACGGATTTACTTAAGTCACTGGCGGATTTATACTTCTGCCGCCTAGGGGCTACTGGAAACTAGCGTCCGGGACGCCACCACAACCCCACCCGTAAAAGCATATAGGAATGTATTCATTTAGACATAGGAAATCAGGAAAATGGTCAGTAGGAAGAGGAAAGCAAGACAAAAATGGCAACAAACAAGAAGTCATGCGGATAAAACCGAGGTAAATAATAAAACCCAGAGACTTAATCAAATCGATAGAATATCGATAGATCGATACAAATAAAAAAATAAAAGAAGATACCTTAAGCAAGTACTTGAGGGACCTTTCAGCAGATGCGGATAAGGACTACACATTAAGGAAAGCTACCAAAAAGATCAAAAGACCCATTACAACCATTCCACTAATCAGAAAGGAAGATGGGACAAGGGGCTGGTGACAATAAACAAAAAACTGAAATTTCGCCGAACACCTTGCAAACACCTTCAAACCAAACCAAACACATCCAGGTATAGAACTTGAAGAAATACAAAATCGATACATAGAAAGCATTCCCCAATTAACTACAAATGAAGTGGCCCGGGATATTAAAACAAACCTAAACCCAAGAAAAGCTCCTGGCATAGATCTTATTACAGGAGAGATTCTAAAGCAGCTTCCAAGGAAAGGAAGAATAATGCTAACATACTTGTTCAACGCAGCAATACGACTGAAGTATTTCCCAAATGCATGGAAAATAGCGGAAGTCATAATGCTCCCAAAACATGGTAAACCACCCAACGATGTTAAGTTATATAGACCGATTTCTCTACTCAAAATGATTTCAAAATTTTTTGAAAAGCTGCTCCTGAAAAGAACGACGCCACTAATAGAGAAGAATAAGCTAATTCCAGACCACCAATTTGGTTTTCGCCCAAACGCACTCAACCATCGACCTGGTGCATAGAATCATTTCAAACAGCGTATCTGCCTTAGGAAACTGCCAAACTGCAGACGTTCGCAACAGGAATGAAATAGTAGGTGACACATATTAGTGGTTATTTGGAGGATATGTTTTTTTTTTGTATAGTAATAATAATTATTTACGTAACCAGTTATAAAAGTGCGAAATTATTTGACGAGTGTAATATTTGCCAAAACGAGCAAAGCGAGTTTTGCAAATTACACGAGTCAAACAATATCGCATATTTCATAACGTGTTATGTACAAAAATTTATTTAATTCCGTCAGAATTATTTAATCTACTATTTGAATAATAACGTTCCTAACTACATCACAGAATCAGATCACCTTATACCTATTGTTTCTACGGAAACATGATTGCACTGGCTACACAAATCTGTCTAGAAACTAAAATAATTCACAAATTTAATAATAATGCCAAAAAATGTCCGATTCGAAAATAGCGATTCAGAACAAGCTTTTGATGTTGAACACTATGCTAATGTTGCCGTGGGTAGTTTACTAAAAGAAAAGTCAATAAATAGATACGCTGTTCTAACCTAACCTAACCTAAGGTAACCAAAGCTAACCTAACGTACAAAAAGTGTGAAGCTTGGTGGGAACTTCAGTTATGTAATGTCTTTACATAACTACATTACATAACTGTGTCCGTGACAGTTCTGAAAAATGTAACGTTTCATACCGACAGAAATTGATGTAAAATTTGACTTTTCAAAACGGAATGAAATAAAGAATATTTATTAGCAGAAATGCTAAATAATATAAAAACGGTAAATACATACATGACAACAAACGACACAACATACAATTGCAGTATTTTTCGCAATTAAACTTCGAAATTCATCCGGACTTCAATCCGGACCTCAAAAATCCTCAAATGTTGCAAATAAACTCGATATGCCGCTAAATCCCATACTATAGTCCACGTCAGATAATTTGTCACGTTTCCCATAAAACCGAAATCCCACCTTATCTCCTATTCAATTGTGTCAGTTGGACCACATAAATGTAAATGCATTTCTCGGAACATTCTAGCTTAATGAGGTACATATGATATTGAGCTTAGGTTCATGCACAAAAATAATATCTTTATTTTCGTGCCATTTCTGGTGCACCGTTGTATTTGTGTATGCAAAGACTTTTTTTAGCAAACAGGAAACTAGTTATCAAATAGATTTAAACTCACATCTCCTCAATATGCATCTAGCCAATATTAACTTAGGCAATACAAACTTATATAATTGGAATTAAGTAGTAACTACGCGAAGCGGTTAATGGTATTTAACCGAGATGTGTGTGCATAAGTCGTCACTAACTCTGCGAGATCTCGAAAAGCTAGTTAAGCTCTTGTAAAGGGTGAAAACGCAGCGAGTTATCCCAAGGTGTTTCACATATATAACGTATGATGACAGGTATTTGCTATAAGCGTGGAATAGTGTAATATAATCTTGTAAATTGAAGAGCATACAGCAACTTTACTATAAAATCTGATGTAGGCTCACTTTTTTCATATATTTATTGTAATTCATTATTATATGTATTATACTATATGAGTATGTGTATGTTGTATATGTATGTTGTATACAGGGTGTCTCAACGCTGTGAGACCGGTGAACTACAGCGTTATTAATCAAAATATCAAAAATTGTTTTATACAAAAGTTGTGTACAATAATGAGTTGCACATCATAAAAACTGAAATTTATACAGGATGGGTCGTATAAAAGATAAAGACTAAACTTACGTTTTTTTTAAATGGAACACCCTTTATATCTTTGCATTTTTGGGATTCTGTATTACTACATAATTAAATGATATAAAATAATTGAAGTTGAAACCTAACCGTTTCCATGTTATTCAGATGTTTATACAAAAATGTATGCAATTTTATTAATTTTTCCTGCCCTTACTGATGTAGTTAACAAACTCTAATTCGGTGTGTAATTTTATTCATAGTTGGCCTTCAATAGTAAATTTTCATCTGATATATACCTCACAATATAATAAAGGGTGATCGATATTTGCAAACTGCACTATTTGTTCATTTTTTTTAAATGGAACACCCTATATAGTATTTCATAGTATAAAAGTCTATTAAATAAGCTTTCATTTGCTATACGGTCTCTTATACTCAAACCTATCAGTTATACTCTGATTTTTCTAAACTGGCGTGCACGTCATCAAAATAATAATCATAATAATGACGACACAATTTTCAAATTCGTCGACTTCTCTGCCGTTTTTCGTACAGATATCAATCTTGTGGTTATGGTTTAACATCTACAATGGCAAAATATAAAAGAGTTTGCACCGTATTCGGGACCAATACTGACAGCGACAAAAGTCTTGAGGTTAGATTCGATTTCCGGCTGCAGGCAAAAGAAACGTGAAATATGTAACGAAGTCAAATGTAACAAGCTAAATGTCAAAGAAGTTTGGTTATGCACACATGTATGAGCATGTGTTAGTGAAAAAGATCTGGCATCGTCGCCGAAAAAATATCACGTCGGCCAACATAACATGATTTATTACATGATTGACAGGCGAAAATTGTGACCGCGGTTAATACACCGATTACCTATTTATAACCACCGGTGATCAGTGTTATGTAACAAATAATCCTCTGATTAATTTCGATTCTTAAACTATTGTTATGCATATTCTCGAAATCAATCACGTTGGTACGAAAAAACCTCATCGCACAGCTGATTGATGACGTGCACGCCAGTTTAGAAAAATCAGAGTATACTCTAATATTTCGGAATTTATTCGTAATTAACATTATGTTGTCAATTTTTATCCATTGTGTGTTTCATTCATAATAATAACAAATATGATACATACCATGACAAATTTAAAATATTTAATTAGTAATATATTCCGAATATTCGAATAACCATTAGGTGAGGGTATAGGAAAACAGACATTTGTAACTTTCAAATATCAAAATTTAAATTAATAAGAAATATTTATCATAAAATTTATCATAAAAGCCCACACCGAAAGGTAAAGGGCCTTTTGATAATAATAATAATTATCAATAAAAATAAATCATTAAAATAAGATCGAGATATATAAATATTAAAATACATATCGTGCCTCTAATGATGATTTTTTTTGTAAACCCAAACTAGTCAGGCCAACAAAATAAATAAATAATAAAATAAAATAAAAATAATTATTTACCAGTAAGTACCTACCAAATAATAATATAACAACTTTAAAATATTATTTAATGAACCTCCATACTATGAAATAATGTATAGTGTGTTTCATTAAAAAAAACAAATGGTGTAGTTTGCAAATATTGATCACCCTGTATGACATAGTAATGTATGTGTCAAATGAAAAATTATTATTGCAGGTCAGCTATGACCTGTGTTAATAAAATTACACGCCGAATTAGAGCTTACTAGCTCGTTCAATAAGAGTAGAAAAAGTTAATAATATTGTATACATTTTTGAATAAATATCTGAATAACATGTAAACGCTTGGGTTTCAGCCCCTATAATCCAAAATCATTTAAATTCTATCGTAACACACGATCCAAAATTGTAAAAATATACAAGGTGTTCCATTTAATAAAACACAAGTTTCATCTGTAACTTTCGTATGAACTACCCTGCATAAATTTCAATGTTTTTACGAAATACAACTCATTATTGTACACAATTTTTGTATAAAACAATTTTTAATATTTTGAATAATAACTCTGTAGTTGAGCGTTCCCAGAGCGTTGGGACACCCTGTATAACGTCAACAACTTGTCATTGATTTAACTTCATTGCGGTACTCAATATGATACTAAAATAATATTTTTTTTTTGTACATGCTCCCAAAATTAGCCATCTTATTGTGGTTACTATGGTGGAATTTTAACTATAATGCGAAGCTCACTATTTACGAGAAATATTGGCACTGATTACATTAAAAATACATAATAGAAGGTTTGAATATGTTTTTGGGGTCATATAAAAAAAGGAACAATTCGTCCGGAAACACTTCACTTTAGGCATTAGTAATAAAAATAACTGTTATAATCTCCATATTTAATACAATATCGGCCAAATTTTTGAATTCACATTTCTAACAGCATATCTGCCTAAAGAAACTTCTACATTGCAGACGTTCGCAGCAGGTATAAAACAGTTGATTGAATGTATTAGAGGATATTTGGAGGATAAGAATTTCAGCAATTTTCGCAACTCTACAGGACTTGAAATATCCGTTGTTACAAAAAAAAAGCTAGGAATTGCTGTTAAATCTCTTACTATACGCCACATATTTTGTCACATATCCCATAAAACCGAAATCCCACCCTCTCACCTATCGTATTGTATATTTTATGGGTATATCGTTCTTTATAACCAATATACAGGGTGATTCATCAATATTGCCCATTTTTTAAATTAATCGTAACTTACAAACAACCCTATATATTTTTGTAATTATTGGTACGTATGTTCTTTATCCACTGCAGTGTCGATTAACATAATAATTAAAAATCTTATTCTAGCACCGGCCTTAAAAAAAATAATAAGTAGGTTTCGACTCGAAACAACACAATATATATCAATATTTTAAAATTTTGTTTACATATTTGGAAAAATCAGAAGAAATTAAGTAACACTGAATGTATGTAATTTACTTATTAACTAGAGTCAAATCTAGAGGTTTCGATAATAAGGTGGCAAAATATATATTTTTTAAGGTCAGAACTAGAATAAGACTTTTATTTATTACGTTAATCGATACTACTGTGGATGAAGAAAATACGTACCAAATATTACAAAAATTTATAGGGTGGTTCGTAAGTTATGATTAATTGAAAAAATGGACAATATTAATAAATCACTCTGAATATTGGTTATAAGCAACGCTAGACCCATAAAATATAGTTTATTTAGAATCATCTCGATGAGCTGCATCTACCTTTACTGTATGCGCATACAGTTTCCCTATGAATCACTCTGTATAAATGCAAGTGCATCTCTCTGAGCATCCCCGTTTATTGAGGTACGATATTGAGCTTAAAGTTCGTGCAGAAAAATAATATCTTTCATATCTGGTGCACTCTTGTATTTGTGTATGCGAAGACTATTTTTAGCCCATGAGAAACTTATTATTAAACAGATTTAAACTCAAACCTCGTCAATATGCATCCAGCCAATGTTAACTTAGGCAACACAAACTTATATAATTGGAATTAAGCAGTAAATATGCGAAGCGATTAATGGTATTTAACCGAGATTTGTGTGCATAAGTCGTCACTAAATCTGCAAGATCTCGAAAAGCTAGTTAAGCTCTTGTAAAGGGTGAAAACGCGCTAAGTTATCCCAAGGTATTCTACAGAGGTATATTACGTGATCACGATAGGTATTTACTATAAGCGTAGAATAGTGTATTATAATCTGGCAAATTGAAGCGAAAACTGCAACTGAAGTACAAATATACAAATACAAAATACAAATACAAAAGTTCAAGTGGATCCACCATCTGATGTGGGCTCACTTTTTCCATATATTTATTAATATGGTAATCACCTTTTGTGTTTATATTTAGAAAATGTCAGATGTTTTTCAGAACGTATTAATTGCAATTCAGTTTAATCAATTGTATTTCAATTTGCAATTGTATAGTCAATTTCTTGCACTTTTTCTGTAACCAGCTTTTGTATATTTCTTTTACTTATACAAATTAAACAAAATTTTATTCTAATGTTTTCATTTTTATTTCATCGGTGTTTGATGTAGATAAGTTTCGATATATAAATCAAGAAAATGATATTTATTCTTCATATTTTATAATTTTGCAATAATTAATTAATAAATATATTTTTTTAGAAGTCGTCTTTAAGAGAAACTTATATTATACAGGGTGTTTCAGGAGGAAGTGCAAATATTTTGGGAAGTTGTAGTACGGATGATGATCTAAGTAAAAAATGAAAAAATGTCATATGAGCATGTGTCCCATCAATGGTTACAACTGTCGATTTATAATTACGATTATTTGTCATTTGTTATAAAGCCTGCTAGATAACGAGATATCACATTTCAGATTTTAAGGAGTAACCTAACCTAACCTAACCTAACCTCGAAAACCATTGAGTATTGGACCTCGGTATATTCAATTTTTGCTTATTTATTATTTATATATATTTATATATTTATTTATTATTTTTTTATCACTTCCCAAAATATTTGCACTTCTACCTGAAACACCCTGTATACACATACTTAATACATACATACATACTTTATTCAATACATTCAATACATACTTACACAATAATAATAATAATGATAATAATAACAATAAAAAATAATGATAATAATATTAATTCATGCATACTTAATTCAACTCTCTTTTATCCTATAGGTATCGAGGTGCAGAGAGAATTGTATAAAAAATACAATTATCTGAAACTCGGTAATTTTCCATTTATAACATATTGCATATTAGGAGCCTATTTCTGCTGCTATGGCTAATTAAAAATGGCACAAGGTTTTCCATTTCACAGCCGCAAACTACTACGTTAAACTAATTTGCACGTACTGAAATAACTTAAAATACACACGAGCTCATCAGTGCCGAAATATATTCTGTTAAGGAAACATTGGTATCTAATTAACTCATGTAAACTCCATTCACGATCTATTTTCCCCAAAGTTGGCTGTGATATTTCTTCCTCGAGTGTCATGCATGAAGTTTCATGACACGAATGTGTATAGAATTCTAGCTGTATTTACATTACAGTCCTGCCTACATATGACATATGTAGGCAGTCCTGCCTACATTGCTGCGAATGACATATTTGTCACTTAATTATAGTGAAATTAGCACTATAAATTTGGTGGAAAAAATTAATAACTAATGAATTTATGCACTCTCAGAATGTCACGATTTACTGAGAGTGCATAAATTCAACAGTTATTAAATCCATCGACTCAGAAAGGTTCTTTATATTTTTCAAAATTAAAAAAAAAAGTATTAGCTCATGTAATAATATTATGCAAGCACAATAAAATACTCGCCATAATATTTGCCAGAAATTTGCGATAATGAATAAGCCTGTTGAATGAAGCCCAGTTTCAAGTTCAGTTAACAAATTTAAAAAGAAAGTGAAGTTTTGTTTATTTATAAAAAATAGTACTACTAGTAACAATATGTTATTGGCTATCAACATGTGATCTTTCGTCTCATTTTTTTGTTTGAAATAAATTCATTTTCAGACGTTTTATTAAAAATATCATTAAATAACAGACCAGAGTAATATGCATGCTTTCAATTGATGTATCGACTGAAGCAAAATACATCTTAAGCCCTCCAAATTGTACCAACAATTTGATAATGTAGTAGAATACGTCAATTCTGCTTACTGCACAAAATCGAGAATGTGAAAATTGTTGCAAATTTAGGTTTGAGCTTTTTAAAGCTAAAATCATTGGCCTCAATCAGCTTCTAAAATATAACTTATTAATTATACTTAAGCCATATTTTGGTTTTTGATTTAATGTATTAAATTATGATAGCTTTCGAGTTGAAAGACAAAAGTCGATATTCTATTCCATACATCATACCATATATCAAAATCATAAACTTCATCATTCTCAAATCTTTTAATATATCGACCTAAAATCTTCATCATAATCATGTAATAAATAATGGTAACTAATTGTGCTCTATATGGAATAAATGATCATACTATCATATCTTATATTATCTGAAACATTGCTCTAAGAATGCGTCTAAGAATTATTGGTACCTAAGATATGATGATTGAAAATTAACGTGTTATAACTACACCAAAAAGATCTCGTCTAGCTTATGCCCTTTGAACAAGCCTATATTCAATTTCCATGTTTAATTACCGTCACCAGGAAACGGTAAAACTGAGAATGCAGCTGCTACAACTACTGTACCTACTCACCTAGATTATCCTTCATTCAATATTTATAGCCATATTTGCGATATGATCAACATATTAAATGTAACTCACCTGTAAAAAAGAGACAAATATTAGAGAGACATATTGGTATAATGAATAAAATTAATATGAGGCGCTTACACAGTAGCACATTTTTATAAGCATACATTACCCATGAAAAACAAACATGGTACCTTTTCTTCACTGTATTTATTTGTGACTAAATGTATAGTTCGGTATATTATTTTTCATTAACAATTTCCATCATATGCTCAAGAAACATATATTATACATTACCCACTTTGTTGGGGTGCACATTCTTTATTTTCCGTAGTTTTATCAAATAAATGTTCAAAAATCTCTTATTCACACTAAAATTTATATATCCGAGGAATCATTTTAATTAATTTTGTTAATTACGTGCAGTTTTTGAAAATCGTTTGCGGTTTAGGCCAACATTTTTTAAAATGTGGATACCTCAAAGTTATAGAGAAAATCGTAAAAAAAACCTACATATTAAATGCAAAATATTCCGGTTATAATTTGCAATTATGTTTGAAACCAATATTCAATATTCACTGCAATACTCTTTTATTAAAAAAATCGCACAATTTGCGAAAAATTTAATAGCTTGTGCTTTAATTTCAATACGTTCAACTTTACGATCTTCTTACTTCCATAGTAAATTAGAATTTCTGCAGTATCTACCTTTAGGAAACAAATGTAATTATTATTACATAAGAACTTAAAAAAGGTAATTATAAATGTATTGCATATACTCATCGAAATTATGATAACATTATAATTCTGATAGTTTTATTAGTGAACTTTTTGCAATAAATTAAATTGAAATAAGAATTACGTATGTTAGTTTATTTTGGATAAATTCAGGTACCAGATGTATGTAATTTTATAAAGTTTTTGCAAATTTTTAGAATTCTAAAATATATAATATTTTTTTATATTTACGTGACATTACTAGATGCAAAAGTATCGGGAGTTTTATATATATATTTCATTAATTTATGCATATTTGTTAAATATTTCGTGCAAATTTCTGAAAATTTGAAGTACTTTCTGAAATTATTTTAATAGAGAATATATTTAAAACGGTTAAAAAATTACGTTTTTTTGTCAATTTTCATAAATTGTAAAATTAAATATAGGTAAATAATAACTTATTTTTCATTAGTTTAAAAAAAAAGTACATCCATGAGTAAAATATATGATTTATACAGTGAACAAAAAAATATATGTATAATTAACACTAATTTTAGAAGTAATTGAGTAAAACAAAGAATTTACATTTTTTTCAACTGAATATTTCTCGATAGCTACAAAATATTTGATACTGAAATATAATCAGCGCCTTTCCTTGAAATAGAAATTAAATATAGAACATAATCAGAATTATATTTTTACTTACGCATTGTTGTAGGTACTGTTAAAATTGTTTAAACAAATTTAGTAGTAAATTTGGTTAAACTTCCGAGAGAACAAAAAAAAATACTACCCTTCTAAAACTACGTCCTCAGAATGGATCTAACTACATACCACTATTAATATAGTAAATACTTTAAATCCGATTAATTTTGGAAAACAGTTGAGAAAGTCACACTTTAGTATAAGTATATATGTACTTAGGTATTAGGTATAAGTTATATATCTTAGGAAACATGTATGTGAAATTAATTTTCTTTTACTCAAAATTACTTTAAATACGATCGATGTTGGACAACAGTTGAGAAAGTCACACTTAGGTATAAGTATATACTTAGGTATTAGGTATAAGTTTTATATCTTAAGAAACACCTATTGGAAAATAATTTTCTTTTACTCAATATATGCAATTATATCACATAATATATGTTGTAAATTGCAGTAATGTTGATACGCTAGTTTCTGAGATATTATTATATAAGAAGGAGGCAATTTAGAGAAACCTAGAGAAATCTTTCAAAATTACATCAATAACATCTCAATAACCACGAATTCTTATATTATGTCAATGTATACAACTATATCATTTTAATATCTAAATATTTCATTAATATTAAGATGCTAGTTTTTGAGATATTATTATTTAAATTAGATAAATTGTGGAAAACATCTGAGAAAGTTTTCTCAATCACATAATTGTACTAAACGTAATATATTATTATATATATAAGTAATATATATATAATTATTAATTATATTAGTAATATATAAAGTAAGTAGTATAAAACTAAATGTAATACATTTCTATGATATTGATGTACTTGTGCAATTTTGGAAAATATCTAAAAAAGTTACTAAAATCACATATTCACCCAAAAAATTATATAGCTGTGGAAGTACACATCGCAAATTAATAGATTTCATATCCAATATATGTATTCAATTATATCGTTTAATGTCTGTAAGAAATTTCAATAACATTGATACGCTAGTTTTTTTTAAGTAAGAAGTAAGAGGTACTTTTGAGAAATTTGTTGAATCATTCGAAATTGGATATCAAATGGGAAAATTGAAAAATTCTTATATCTCAATAACCACGTATTTGAAATTCCATTTACTGTGTCCAATGTAGACTAGACCTCAGCTTTAAGCTCTCGTTCATAAATTTAATGTCTGTAAGAAATTTAAATAACGCTAGTTTTTTTAAGTAAAAGGTAAGAGGTACTTTGGAGAACTTTATTGAATCATTCGAAATTGGATTTAAAATAGGAAAATTGAAATATTCTTATATCTCAATAACCACGTATTTTTTAACTTGCGTTTACTGTGTCCAATGTAGACTAGAGCTCAGCTTTAAGCTCTCGTTCATAAATATCTTCTAATTTAGGTATGTATCTATTAGTTAATTACTTAAGTAACTTGACTTACTTAACTACTTAAATGCAGTTTATTTTACGAAATCATTAATTTCACATAATTACATACAATTATGTTGTTATTCAACGCAAATTAGCTTCTCAAAAACGACTCCTTGAAATGTACCTTACGCGTACTATAATCTATACACAGAAAAATGTGTTATTGCGAATACAGAAGGAAAAACCATTGCAGTCACCTTTTTGTGCACATTAATTGCAAAATCGACAGTTATTTTCACAAATTTCGAAAATTTACAAATCACTTTTTGCAAATTTTGCCAGAAATTTTAGCAACATTAACCAATTCTTGAGATATTCAAGTCACTTTATACTAATTTGGAAAGGTGCATTATGACTTTGCACAAATTTATAGTTGCGAGTTATTTTATACAAATTTGGAACTTATTAAGTTACTTTAGTCAAATTTTGAGTTTATGCTCATACCCAGTTTATGTGAAAAATTATTATTGTGATTATGACACCAAGCACCGTAAGCTCTAGTTCATAAATATCTTCTAAGTTAGGTTAATTAAGTAGCTCTATTTCGAATATAAATATTTCACTAAAATGTATCTCGTCCTGACTATAAAATATTGCACTAAGTAAGCTTATAGCCACAACTTCGTAATCAAAGTCAGCGTTACACTTTAAGCATTATAAGCCCTAGTTCATAAATGTCTTCTAATTTAGGTAAATTAAGTAGCTCTTTTTCAAATATAAATATCTCACTCAAGTTTATCTTGTCCTGACTATAGAATATTGCACTAAGCAAGCTTATACCCACAACTTCATTATCAAAGTCAGCGTTAAACTTGAAGCATCATAAGCTCCAGTTCATAAATATCTTCAAATTTAGGTTAATTCAGTAGCTATATTTCAAATATCTCACTCAAGTTTATCTCGTCCTGACTATAAAATATTGCACTAAGCAAGCCTACATCCACAACTTTATAACCAAACTCAGTTTTAAGCTTTAAGCACATCACCTCTAGTTAATAAATATCTTCTAATTTAGGTGTGTATCTATTACTTAATTAGTTAAGTAACTCAACTTACTTAACTACTTAAATGCAGTATATTTTACAAAATCATTTAATATAATTTCACATAATTACTTACGATTGTGCTGTTATTAAACGCAAATTATCTTCTCAAAACGACTCCTTGAAAGGTACGTATATTATATATTATATTATCTATATATTATCTACTATATTATCTGTACACAGAGGAATGTGTTATTGCAAATAGAGATGGCAAAACCATTGTAATCAGTTATTTTCACAAATTTTGAAAATTTACAAATCACGTTTATCGCGCAAATTTTGCTAAAAAAAATAGCAAAATTAACCAGTTTTAGAGATATTCAAGTCACTTTATATCAATTTGGAAAGGTGCCTTATGACTTTACACAAATTTATAGTTACAAGTTATTTTATACAAATTTGGAACTTATCAAGTTCCAAATTTGTCAAATTACAAGTTTATGCTCATACCCACCTTCAATCACCTTTTAGTGCACCGTAATTGCAAAATAGACAGTTATTTTCACATATTTTTAAAATTTACAAATCACATTTAGCAAATTTTGGTAAAATATTTTGCAAAATAAACCAATTTTTGAGATATTCAAGTCATTTTATACCAATTTCTAAAGGTGCCTTATGGTATTATACAAATTTAGAGTTGCTAGTTATTTTATACAAATTTGGAACTTATCAAGTAACTTTAGTCAAATTTTGAGTTAATGCTCATACCCAGTTTATGTGAAAAATTATTATTGTGATTATGATCCAAGTCATTTTCACAGATTTTGAATATTGTTTAGTCAATACAATAAAGCAGTAATAATAAAAATGATAATTTAGTACGTTGTTCCTCGGTATTTCTCAATTTTTGGGCACACTTAAAGCTATTTGTGTGTTTTGAACTGCTCTATAGGTTAATGATATCATATCTGTTTTGGTGTGTTAAAAATGTAATTATAGGAGACTGCTGAAATCGCCAAAATAGTGCATTGTCTATATTTTTCCAATACAAACATTGTGGTTTTGCACTAAATACCATCAAAGTTATAAAGTCTACTTCATGAACTGGCGATTTGTGATTTACGATTTGCGACTTGTGTTCTGATTGGTATAGTATAAGTTCCCGCGTAAAAAGTTTTCCAATTTAACCAATCAGAACAAACATCGCAAATCGCAGATCGCAAATCGCTTGTGCATTAACTACTCTCCATTCACGATATTTTTGGGTCCGGAGAGTAAACGAATATCAAGCAATTTTGTTGGTAGTGTTTTGGAAAAAACTGAATTCCCCAATGGAACTTGTCAATTGTCAAGTTATTTTCATTTTGTGGCTATATTTTTTAAATAACATTGATCTCACATGTAAAGTTTAAATTATTAGAGATGAAAATGGAACGGCGAAATAAAAAATAATTCATGGAAAAATATTCAATTTATTGCAATTTGGACAAGGATTGTGTGGAGACTTATGTATGCCAATTTGTGTTAAATGTTGCCCTAATTATAGATCTGACAATGTGGTAGGAAGAAAATGTCTAATAGACATTGACACAAAAAAATATTTAACTTCCGTTGCATCACTGAATCAGTTTGTAAACAACATGACAAAAAGAAAACCAGCAAACTCGGTTGCAACAAGTTCGTGAATGTATTAGGCCCAGTAGTATGAACGGAGATCAGCTTGATCGTGGTTCAGTCACCTAGGATACAATTGTGTCAATAATGGTATCCTAGGTAACTGAACCATAATCAAACTGATCTACGTTCATGCAACTGGGCCTAATAGGCTTAAAGCTCGGGCTGTCAATATTTGTAACGATAAACATGAAATAATCCAACCTAACAAAAATGTCGCCCAATCACAGTCAACTTTGGCGAGAATGGATCGTGAACAATGTTTACATATTTACATATTCATGAATTTGTTAATTATGCGTTTTGTTATTATAAAAATGTGAGTATATATTCGCATGGCGTCCACAATTATGAATATTAAACATATTTTTAATAAACCTACTATTTAATTTTACGACAATTTGCACATCAATTCTTCCTCTTTTAATATCCCCAACGTCACTCCTGTCCAATAACGTTCCGCTGTGTATTTACATATTTCGCTGTGCGCAATTTGCATATTAAACAAGTCGCTAGAGCGCGTGTAAATTACGAAAACGGCGCATAAAAGAACCAAATTGCCGCAAAAGCACACAAATTGCCATGTAAATATAGACATCTACACGTGAAATAATTGTGATGCATCCGCGTCTGCTTATTTTTTATCCGTTACGACGAAATGAACGTCCAATTCGCGTTAATGGGGCTCTTGTTTACGTTATAGTCCTGTGAATATTGGGTAAACAAGATTACTTTAATGAGACGTGAAGTTATAACCATTTTAATTAGATCAAATTCACTAGGCGAGGGTATTATTGACGTGTGTGTATTACATTATTGCGTTCAAATGGGATTTATGCAAATTTATGTTAAATTACATAACACATTTAAAGCAGAAATTTGTTACGCACACACCGAACTGCTGAAATATTCCTATTATAGCAAATATAATGTAATTTCTGGAATAATCGTTACTATTTATATTTTGATAATGCACTGTGAGATATTTATAAATTCCTTTAATGTGATACAAACCATGTAATTTGTTTTATTTATAGTTGATAGAATGTATTACAAAGTAGAACCTACCTCCATTCAAAATTTATAATTTTATTTTTAATAGTAATACATTATTTATTTTGGTCATCTGTGTCATAATCACATGTGCTAACAACTGTATAAAAAAACAAATATGCAGTTAAGTTTTGGACGAAGATCTGTTAAACCTTAAATAATTGCAAGATAATAATTGTAATTACCAAACATGTTATCTCAATAAATTGTTCTTCAAAGCCACCTTCGAATTTTAATCTTAAAAATGGTTATTGGAATAGTTGACGAAACAAGTTTTCTGCAAATAACTTTTAATGTGTTAAGAATTGCGATAGGTTTTAATTAGGAAAAATGTTTGTTCTTTAATTATGCATGGAATGACATGAAATATGCAGGGGCTCCTTTTTAAAATAAGAAAAATAAAATGCTTAAAAGTTTTAAAACATTGACACTAAATTTTGGGCACTCTGTATAATTCATATCATTCAAACTTGGTTAACAGGACTATCGGACGTTATTGAATTAGTAATTGGCTAGTACTAATTTTATTAACGAGGCGTTATTTTTATATTATATTAATGTTTTAAACCAATAGGTGCAAAACTTTTTTTTTAAGTTTTTATTTATTTTTGCTGATATCACATTAGATAAATCTGTAAACTCAAAATATATTGTGATGTTTTTGATAGTGTAATTCAAGTTTATGCTTTGGTTTTGATTGAAAGTAAAATGTTATATGTCCCTCGGGCATAAGTGGCGTTTATGGCCCTCGGTGAGTTACAGTACACGTCTACAAATTGATAAGTTATACAGGACTTTGTTGATAGTTGAATTTAATTTAATAGAGTAGGAATAGGGTTAGTTAGGTCGTTATTGAGTTCGATAGTTAATTAGATAGTGTTTTCGCAGCTAATATTATAAATAAGTAGGGCACAATTAATGAATAATTAATGAATATGCGTAATAGCAATGAAAATCTCAAATACGACGTACAAGGACGTACGACATTTAATTGGAAGCGGAAAATTATCAGGAGAATGAATATCGTATTAAAATTATGATTGGACATTTAGATTTGCGAGAATATGAAAAATTATATTTGCAATTATACATTATTGAATCATCACTATGGAAACGATCCGGATTTGTCGGACGAAGCTGTAAAATTTCAAGTTCTGAAGAACGAGAAATGTTAAATCAACAAACAATAATTGACTGTCTAACCAGAGGTTATAAAAGAACCGGATGCACGGGACGTGTAAAGTTGCATTATTTTCCCGGCGGGCTCACGTCGTTGTGTGATAGAAAAAGAAGAAAGTATTGAAACAAGTGTTGTCAAGCCGCAGTTATTTCCGTTTTTAAGCGTCCCTAAAACAATTGGCTACGCGAGTGTTTACGTACACATAACCAAACAATTTATAAACACTTGATAATGGCCATCACAGGTCGAAACTCGAGTCGTGTTTTACGGTTTGTGTATGTATATATGTAGTACTATATCTATATATATATATATATATATATAACAATAAATTTTGTGGTTAAAACATAGTGTTTTATTTTAAATTTAATATGGATTACCACAAAGTAAAGGTCTCAACCATCTTAATTTATAAACAGTTCTCAGTCGCATCCGAGCATATATCCGCATCTGACGTCAATTAGGGAAACATTGTAAATACAACAGTAGTGCAACGAACATTTTCGCGAATACGCGAAGGAAATAAGGAGCAGCTGATCTAACATCAGTGAGGAATTCTGCAAGAGCATCATCGTCAAGGAGGACTTGCCGAGGACATTGCAGGGGATTACCGAAGACATATTCCTGGTAGAGGAAACCGCAGCCAGATCATCAACACAGGAGGAACGAGCGCTGGACATCACCATCGTTAGAATTTGCAGCACTGAGGAATTGAATTTCGCTTAATTCAATAGACTGCAGCCAGGAGGACCGGCTGTGACTACAAGTTTCCGGTATACATAAAGTTCCGTGAAGAGAAATAATTGCAAGGTAGAATTATACCATTTACATAACTTAATCAATAAATTAAGTGTGCAAAGTAGGGTTATTTGGGAAGTGTTGTAATTTAATTAGGTGTTATAAGTTGTTAGTTAGCGATAGTTTTTGTTTCCTTTTGTTACGCGAATTTTATATTAAATTTAGTTCTTAATATTATAATAAATTTATTTAAAATGCAACCTACTTATCGTCTTTCTAATTTATTGGAACCTACTCGAAACCATGAGATTAAGAGCAAACCCAACATAACATTTTATGTGACAGCAGAAAGTGAGGTTAAATAAAAACATAAGTAATAACATAGAAATTTGGAACCCGAACGTGGAACTAATATTATTAAAAATAAAAACCTACTAAAGAATATAACATTATGGACACCCGAACGTGGAGCGAATAAAAACCATTATTAATAACGTTATGGCACCCATAACATGTGGGCAATAATAACTAATAATTAAAACTGATAATAGACTACAAAACATAACAATATATATCATCTTGATGTCACACTTTTTTCGGATACCCTGAATAAACAAAAATATTTTTGTGAAATACGCCCTAGGATGCAAGTAAAGTCTGCAAATTAACAAAATCTTAACATAATTAGTAACTAAGCTATAAAATCGATGATTTTCCGATCAAATCGACTAAAATAAAAATCCGAAAAATAATAGCGATTTTTCGAGTTGTTCCAAATGACCTTAGAGGCATATGCCTAGACTTTTTGAATCCTCCCGATTCCACTGTACATACATTCAGCCTTCTAGCCCCATCGGTTCTCGAGATATTCGCTCTCAAAGTTAGGAAATTAGAAAAAATTGTAAAAAAGGGGTGTTAAAATTAAACTTCTAAACGAACGGTCCAATCTCGATGCCGATAGTCTCATTCGATTCAGGGGAATCATACGGTTCATATGAGAGGTGGAATGCAGGATCCTGTATATACAGGGTGGCCCACCTATCCTCAGTCGGACCATTGCTGCTACACTAATGAAAATTGATGAAAAATTGTGGATGGAAGTTATTGGACACTTGATGTTCCACTATTTAAATTTATTTTCGAGAGTACAGACTGTACCATGAATCGGGGACTCCAAATTTGGTCTCATTTTTAAATGAATTACCCTGTATATTCATTCATTTTTAGAATCTGCTTCATGTGGGCTTCACAATTAATTTTTTTGTTGGGATCAGATGCAACGTGACGAAGTTATTCATATTTTACTCAATTATGAATTGAAAATGTCAGTTACTTGGCAACGTTGTATCTGATCCCTGAAAATAAAGATGATTTGTGAAGTCCTCATGAAGCAGATTCTAAAATTGGAAGAATATACAGGGTGATCCATTTGAAAAAGAGACAAAATTTTGTGTCCCGGATTTATGGTACACTCTGTAAGCTCGAAGATAATCAAGTGTCCAATAACTTCCAATCAGATTTAGTCCTCAATTTTCATTAGTCTAGCAGCAATGGTCCGAGCGAGGATAGGTGGGCCACCCTGTATATGTGGAGCTAAATTTCAAAAAGAATATTGTCCAATAAATTCAACTAATGACTTATAGGTGGCGTTAGGGGCTTCAATACCACATAATTAATATACAGAAGACGAAACTGTTCAAAAAAATTCTATCCCATCTAATATAAACGTCAAAACATCGCAACTTTTTCAAAAGGATTATTATCTTATAAAGTTCATGTCAAAAATAATTTTATTTTTAGTTTACTTATTAGTAACGAAAATCAGCTCGTTTGCTTTACTCGAAAGTATTTTTATCAAAATAAAATGGATATAGAAGGTGTTTTAGTGAGTGAATATAAGAAGGTAGCCAAAAAAGACAAAAGAAAACTTCTAAAAAGGAGCAAGCGAAGCAATTAAGGTACTAATCCGATAATTTTATTTATAACGCTACTTTTCTAATATTAACTCTTATGTTATAGATATGTGGATCATTTACCTAACTTAGAAAATTTTGAACGTCCTTGCACACATAATAGGCCTACATACCGCGCGTTTTTTTTATCGCTGAACATAGACTATGTTCAGTTTTAAAACGACAGTATCAATTGCAACCAGTTGTGCAACCAAAATTACATGCACGTGCAACTTGATCATTTGAAATGTCAAAACTATTGACAGAAAATGTATTCAATGCAAGAAAGTGTTTAAATAGGGCACTTTCACAAATGAGTTACTATTTCGGGATTAACAGTTGATGATTCCTATTTGAACAGGGATGATGGGATTGGTGTCTCAGGATATTTTCTATAATTTTAACGTATATTTACGTAACGTATAAAACGTCAAAATTGTTGGCGGAAAATGTATTCAACGCAAGAAAGTATTTAAATTTTCTTCATCAGTACCTTTTTCAGCATAGCATAACATGTTTAATTTCATTTCTTCAGTCAAAACGTGGCATCTTGTAGTTAATTTATGATAACTACCGGAGATGCATTATCTACTTTTAAATTTGGCGATTATATTACTAATTGTTCCGATTGATGGTATTGGTCTCTCAGGATAATGCACAGAAAATAAATCGCGCACAGTCCGTATACTAATGCCACATTGTTACCAGTGCTCTGTATTTGTGCACTGGTACAGATGCACTGCCCAGTATCTTTTCTTGCGTTGAATACATTTTCTGTCTACAGTTTTGACGTTTTATTAAATGGGTTATGAATTTGTCATTTTCATTTTTAAATAATTGAGTTACCCACGCTAGTAAATTTGGTTGCATACATTAAATTTTAGCGTATGATTGATACTGTCGTTTCAAAACTGAACATATCCTATGTTCAGAGATAAAAAATAAGCGCGGTATAAATGTTTAAAAATGAAGATGAAGAAAATTATCATATTTCTGTAAATTTTCGAATCCAAAGAGGCACAGGGAAAAATATAACCCCAATTGCCGAAATCAAAACCATGTTTTTTCAGCAATATACCGTATGGTTACTGAAAATGGTAAAACCTACCAAGTGTGCCAAAAAATGATTTTAAAATGTTTTGGAATTTCTTTAAAACAGTTACATATGATTACAAAAATAATAAAATTTGGATACGATAAAAAGAGAGAAGTGAAGGAGACAGGGGTCCATTAAAGAATAATGAAAAAAGAGAGGAGGTTAAAAAGTTTATTAGTAAACTTCATGCAAAAGAAAGCCATTATGACCGCAATAAATCAAAAAGGTTGTATTTGCCCGCCAATTTAAATATAAGAAGATTGTGGAAATTGTACTATTCTTCTATTGAGGAACAATACAAGGTAAAATACGGATTTTTTCATAAAATATTTTCTACCAATCTTAATATTGGTTTCGGGTCACCAGCATCGGATGTTTGTAGTTTCTGTTTTAAAAAGAAAAATGAACTAAATAATTCCACTGAATTACAAAAAGTTAATGTGATGACAGAGTTAAGAATTCACAAATTAAGAGCGAAACAATTTAATTTATTAATAAATAGCTATAAAGAAAACAGTGAAGTATTTTGTTCCGACCTACAGCAGGTTCAGAATCTGCCCAAACTGCCTGTGGGTGAAGCATATTACTTAAGGCAGCTTTCTTTTTATAATTTTTGTATTACGGGTGTCGCGACTTCATCTCCATTTTTCTACATCTGTAATGAAAGCCAAGCCGGTAGAGGATCTAATGAAGTGGGTTCTGCCATTACAAATTTCTTAAATTCGCATAAATTTTCCGATAATTGCAAAGTCTTACGTTTATTTACAGACGGATGCGTTGGGAAAAATAAAAATTCGTATGTAATGTATGCTCTGGCCCTTTGGCTGTCAAAAAGTGCTCCTGAGTCATTAAAAGAAATTAAAGTTACATTGCCGGTTCGTGGGCACTCTTTTCGGCCCACAGATCGGGTGTTTGGGCTTCTAGAAAAGAAGCTTAGGAGAATAGAAGTAATACTGAATGCTGAAGAGTACATAGAAGTTTATAAAGAAGTTGGAACTGTGAAGAAGCTTGAGATAGATTGGACAATCAAAGATTTTAAGGCCCTTGATACAAGCTTAAAAAAGTTAAAAGGTATAACAAACATGAAAAGAATTATATTGAGAAAAGACAATAATGTAGTTGTAAAAATGAAAATGGAAAAATATGTTAGGAACGATGACTCATCGAAAAGTTTTGAAAGTCTAACAAAAAAAGGTATAGTTTTAAAAGACTTGAATGTCATTGAAAAGGTACTGAAAGTACCAGTAAAAGAAGAGAAATTGATTTTTTTTAAAACATTACTTTTATTATACGACGAAAATTTACAGCAAGACGAAACACTTAAGTTTTTTAAAGAACTACTATTGGATGAACCAAAGTTAAACCCAGCCACCAGCCACGAGGACGATGAACCTTGTGATTTCAATGAAGATGATGGTGATGTTCTTATATAATATGTACTTAAAAATAATGTTATTGTTTCATAAAAATAAAATGTTTGATAATAATGAAGTTTTTACTTCCAATTTGCAATAAAATATAAAGCTTTGGTACATTATAATTATTTCAAAAATAATTTAATCCATATCTTTTGAATCAAATGGATTTTAATTTATTTTTTTCAAAAGCAATGTTATCTAAATTAATTAGTCAATAATAATAATATGTAAATGAACTCAATTTCTTTTTTTTATATATGGCTTTATAAAAGTTTGTATTACATTAACCACTTTACAAATTTAATTTTGGTTATACAGTTTTGCCGCAATCACAAAACAGTTCTTTTCTCCAATTCTTGAAAAATGGATAATAATCGTTTTTAAATTTAGCCCCTCATATGCTAATGCTAATACTAATGCTAATAATCATCAAGTCTGAACGTTGGTAGCTAAAGCGCACTCAATAACTAATGAACCTACGCCTTGATTCGCTTTAAACTCTAAATTTTCTAGCACAGCAGCTGCATTTTCGCCCGCCGCTTTGAGTTTTCCCAAAAACAGGAAGTTCGCGAACGTGCACCGGTTCGTAAAAGCGAATAATTCATGACCCTCAGCCGGGAAGTTCCGCCTTAGTCGATTGGTTTTAATTATTCGCCCCCAATTTTCATATTAACGACGCGGTGAAAGACGGGTAAAGATCGTCTGAGCGGTCCTCGAGATAAAGTGCGATTCTCTATTCACAAAGTGATAAAATAGATTGGCTCACTATAAATTCATGAACAATCAGATCTGGGAGACGAGCGTAATGGGTATTGATTATGCGGTATAAGTTTACGGACAATCGGTCGTAAAGCAAGATCTGTGGGTTGATAGACGAGAGGATTTTTAAGGCTTTCATCTAACGTTGAATCTATAAAGATATAAATAGTAGATGGAAAGGAGTTGCACTTTGAATAATGATGAAGAGAAAAAAATATTTAAGTATAGCTTCACTGTCTCATTTCCCAGCAGCAAAATATAGGGTTGATACCCGAGATAAACATTAGTTATAAATATGTAATTTCCATTCAGGGTTATACAGTTAAATCCGTTTAAATAACTTTCAATACTAATTATTGTATATTGTATATTATATTATTGTATATGTATATTGTAACTTCTTAAAGTCCAATAAATTGATTTTAAAATTTTCTGTTTAGCTTTTTAAATTCCTATTTTTTCTACGACACTGGTAAACCAAGTACTTGTACTTGTAAATCAGCTGCGCAAAGTTATACTTTGTAGCACAAGTGCATACAAAATCACCTGTACGTAAAAACATGAACTGTGCGTAAAATAAGTTTTACACACAAAATTCATTCACTATTTTTTCTACGACACAGTGCGCAAACTAAGTGGCAAAGTTGGACTGTTTAGCACAACTGCGTAAAAAATCAGCTGTGCGTAAAACATGTACTGTGCGGAAAATAAGTTTTACACACAATTCATTCTCTTTTTTTTTACGACACGGTGCGCAAACTAAGTGGCAAAGTTGGACTGTTTAGCGCAAGTGCGTAAAAAATCACCTGTGCGTAAAAACATGAACTGTGCGTAAAATAAGTTTCACACACAATTAATTCACTTATCAGTCAAACAAAGATAGTTTTTACATCAAATTTTAATTGTTTTTCATTATTATTATTATCAATAGTCCCTTTACCTTTCGGTGTGGGCTATACATGTTACATATCTTACATTACAGTTATATTACATTGTTTTGTTATGTATTTGCAAATTCTTTCCACTCTCTTCTGTTCTGTGCCATTTCTCTTGCTTGTTTTACTGTCTTCCCTCTGCAGTTTATTATTTCTTCTATTTTGTTGTCCCATTCGTGTCTTGGTCTACCTCTTCCTCGTTTTGTTCCTGTTTTTGCTTCCCAGATTTGTTTTGTTTGATTCGTATTTTTCATCCTAATTATGACCCCACCAATTATATCCCCACCAGTTGAGCTGCTTCTTTTCTATAAACTTATCTATTGATTCTATTTCCAATTCCTCTCTGATGTCTTTATTTCGTATCCTGTCTTTTTTCGTTACTTGTTTTACTCTTCTTAGATATTTCATTTCTATTGCCTGTAATCTACTTTTATCTCTCTTTGTTAGCTTCCATGTCTCGCTCCCATATGTCAAAATCGTTCTGTATATAGTTTTGTATGTATTCATTTTTGTCTTTCTGCTTATCTCTTTCCTGTTAGTAAATATATTATTCAGGGCATAGTACGTTTTGATTGTGTTGTTTATTCTGTTGCTTAATTCTCCTTCCATTTTCCCGTCTTCTGTAAGTTCTACTCCAAGGTATTTGAATTGCTCCACTTGTTCAATCTGCTCCTGTCCTATTTGTATAATTATGTGTTCTTTCCGTTTTCCTACTATCAGTACTTTTGTTTTGCTGTAGTTCATCTTCACGTTATATTTCTCTAGGTGTTTATTCCATACGTTCATGTTATGTTGTAGGTTCCTCTCACTTTCTGCTATCACTACCACATTATCGGCGTATGCTCCTTCTGATACTTTAGCCATTTGCATGTTTTTGTATCCTACGTTTGCCTTTCTTATTTCTGTATTCATGCTCTTCATTATTTCATCCATAAATAGATTGAATAGTGTTGGGCTGAGAGCTCCTCCTTGTCTTAGTCCATTATTTGTTTTAAAAGTTCTTGAAATTTGCCCCTTGTATATTATTGCATTACTGTTGTTGTTATATATATTCTGTATTACTTTCACTATCCTGTTTTGTATTCCCCTCTCTTTTAGTATTAACCATAGTTTCTTTCTTGGGGTCATGTCAAACGCTTTTTCGAGGTCTTTGAATCCCAGATATGTATTTTTATTATTTGCGATTATTATTTCTGTGATTTGTTTTATTGTGAAGATGTTTTCATGTGTGGATCTCCCTTTCCTGAAACCACATTGCGGTTCTTCTAGGGTCTGTTCTATTCTTGCTATGATTCTCTTGTTAATCGTCTTTTCTAATATTTTCATCCCTATACTTATTAGTGTTATGCCTCTATAGTTTGCGCATTTCGTCTTGTCACCTTTCTTGTATATCGGTACTATTAACGATGTTTGCCAGTCTTTTGGTATCGTATATTTCCTCCATATTTGGTTCAGTAGCTTCAGTAGTTTATCTTTTTCTATGGGTCCCATGTGTTTAATTATTTCTGCTGTAACCTGATCTTGTCCTGGTGCTTTTCCTATTTTCAGTTCCCTTATTATTTCTAGAAGCTCTTGTTCGTTGATACTCTCCGTTACTGTTTCTGTGATGTTCTTTTCGCTGTTTCTTGTCTTCTGTTCGTTTCCGCTATTTATAGTAAGTAATTCTTCAAAATACTATTTCCATCTTTCTATTATTTCTTCGTTTTCCTTCAACATGTTGCCTTGTTTGTGTTGTATGTATCTCGTTTCTTGTCTTTTTTCTTTCCTGCATCCATTTATTGTTTTATAAAATAGCTTTTGATTTTCCTTTGCGTTTTTCTCCATTGTCTCCCCGAACTTTGCCCATTCCCCGGGCTTTGCTATTCTAACCTCGTCTTTTATTATTTTCCGTTTTTCCTTGTACCTTTCGCAGTTATTACTGTTTTTTACATTTAGGTATCTTTGCCATGCTTTTTTATTTTCTTTTATTTTATCTCGTATGTCCTATGACCACCACGCTGTCTGTTGTTTCTTGTTTGTACTTTTATTCAACCCTCATGTCTCTTGTGCTGCCTCAAGCATATTTCTTTTTATGTTATTCCACATTTCCTCTACTGCTTTGCTGTCGTTGGCCACTTCTAACTTGGCTTCTAATTTCTCTTTGTATTCTATTACTGTTTCTTCATCTCTTAGTTTGTATGCTCGTATCTTCTTGTAGTTTACTGCTATAGTTGGTCGCTGTATTTTTCGGTCACTGTCTTGATAGTTTTTCTTGAGTGTGGTCACCACTAGGTAGAGGTCACTTCCTATTTCGTAGCTTCTCTTTACTCTTCTGTCTGTTATTTTACTATTTATTCTTTATTCTGTTAATACGTAATCTATTATAGATTTTTCGTTCCTGCTTATCACTTCCCTGGTGAATTTGTGTATCTCCCTGTGGTTGAATAGTGTGTTCGCTATTATTAGATTGTTCATTCTACAATAATCTAGCATTTTCTTCCCATTTTCGTTTATTGTGTCTTCCCCGTATCTTCCTCTCATCGTATCGTTATCTTTTACTTCCTTGCCAATTCTGCTGTTGAAGCCTCCTGCTACATATATTTCTCCAATGGCATTTTCGGTTGTTTCGTTGAGCTGATCCCAGAATTCTTCTTTGTTGCTAGCCGTGTAGTCAACATTTGGTCCATATACTATAATTATTGTTCTGGTTCTGTTGTTTTCTTTTAGTGTTACGGTTAATATCCTTGGTGATATTGCTTGCCATGATCCTATTTGGTGTTCTATGTCTCTGTGCATTATGCATGCTTCTCCTGCGGACGCCCTATTATCCTTGCCTACCCCGCTATATATTATTTTGCGCTTGTTATAAGTTGTGTACATTCCATTCCCTTTTCTTTTCGTTTCAGTTATTGCTAATATCTCTACTTCCATTCTTTCGAACTCTTTTTCCAACTCTTCCTATTTACCGAAAATACTCCTTATATTCCATGCTGCTATTCTCCATATTCGACCTTTATCTTTTTCGATATTTTTCCTGTTTATTGTGTCCCCTTCTTTTATTTCTGTTTCTATGTGTGCCTTCATTATATTCCTTCTCGTGTCCCATTTTAGATTCGCGCTGTCGCTCCTATTTCTTCTAATTTGATCATTCGTCGTGTCGATTTGCTTTTTCATTATCATTTTTCCTTGCTTTTCCGTCCTTGTTTGTATGCAACCTCTGCTTCTTTTGCTTAGCAGTTTTTTGACTCCTTTGTTTGCATTTCCTCCCATTTCCAACTCTTTCCATTTATTATCAATTTCTTATATCCCACTTTCACCTGGTTTCCTTTTTTCTCTTCCTTGGCTATTCTTCTTATCTCTCTCTGCACTTCACGTTCCTTCTTTGTTAGGTCCGACTCAACAAATATTTGATTTTTTTTGTTTCGTAGTTTGCTTTTATTTATGAGAATCTCAAATTTATCCGTGAAACTTTCAGTCTCAATCACGAACATTTTCTCGCCAATCTTCTTAGCACTCCTTAATTTAATCTTTATTTGTAGTTCTTCCTCGAGGAATTTAATTTCCTTTCATTTTGTTTTTCATAATAGTTGTAATAGAAAAAAAAACTTTGTATGATACAATTTCATAAAGTACTGCTTTACAAACTTGTATCATAATAAACTATTTTACGTCCTACGTATTACAGTTAAATATAGGTTAAATAGAAAACACAACATAATTCATATCGTATAAAACTCATTAACAGTGTATAATGTTCTCAATGTTTCCATTCAAAATGTTAATCGCGAGAAATTGTATTGCGCCCCATTTGTGTTGAACACGAGTTACCAGCGACAACTTTGCCATTATAATTTGTTGCCTACCCAATAGGAAATGCAATTACTCTCGATTATTAACTTGCCGATAAACATGTCGTCTTTGCTCAAGTTCATAACGCTCGGCAGAGATGAAGTTCAGCCGCGGAATTTGTAATTTCAATTGCTGCGTCTCAATTGGGAATATTCCGCGGGATTTTCGCATAGCACGCAAAGTTTTGTATGCGCCCAAAATTGCTTACAGCTTAATTAATAGACGGTGTTGTAATGGTGCGATGACTTAACGCCTCGACTTTTGATCTATTGCCACGAATTCGATGTATGTATACTTAAGGCAGTATTCAATTTCCCAAGTATAGAGTGGATAATAGGAAAACCATTATTTTAACACAGTACACTGGTTGGAAAACCAGTTTTACAACTATAAACACCAGCTGTCACTGTTTTTTTTTTACGATGTTTAAATATTTATATTAAAATTGGCGACGCTGCTTTCCACTTTAAACAACTAAAAATCATCATAATCATCAATCATCGTTCAAAAAGAGCGACAGCTGGTGTTAATTGTTGGAAAACTGGCTGGAGTTTTTATAGCCACTCTGTCTATTGTTTCATAGTCAGGTATAGCATCTTTCAGACTACCATATATTAAACAAATTTAAATTATTGCAAATATTAACGACAATTAATGTCTAAAATCTAACTGAATAAGCAATAACGAGGTGAAATTTCTATAACCTTAAACTCAATTTTTAAATAACACCAGCATATCTTGATAATAATTAATAAAGATAAATACTTTATCGCATCGAATAAAAAACATATCTCGCGGGAATTAATTTAATCGAGAGTTTAATTGGGTGGTCCAGTTCCGGCATAGTTTACCCTACTTATTTGGCATATCTCTATGTTAGTATCAAACCTTTATTGATGTATTGTGACTTTATGTTAACTGTGTCCACATTTTGTGTGTTCTAATTTGTCTGACATGTCTAAACTTTATGTAATAGCACGTAAATAAATTATTCTTATCATGTTCTTATTCTTAACCTGTATAACTAAAAATTTTACAGAATTAATTGAAGTTGCCTCTCAAATTATATTTTGACATATATATTGAAATTTTGACAGAAATAATTGAAGTTTTCATCAAAATCGAAAATATTTTGACATTATAAAAAAGTTGATAGAAATAATGACATATTTGAGATAAATCGTCAAAATTATGGCAATTATGGCAAAATTAAGTATTACATGTTTGGCAGATGAGAGACGGAAATAATTCAAATTTGAATTCTAAAAATTCAAAATTTGGCGGAAATTTAAATTTCGGTGGAATTAAAACTTTGTCAGTAATCAGTGTAACTTTGAGGATAATAATTTAAATTTTAATAGTAATCTCTAAAAATTTACAGAAATTACAGAAAAAAAGTAGAAATTTTTAAATCGCAAATATTTTAAGATACATATTAAATTTTTTACGGAAATCATAAAATATTTAATATTAATAATTCAAATTTTGACATAAATATTGAAATTTTGACAGTAATATGTGAATATTTTACAACATAGTTGTACAGACACAATTTTGGCAGACATGACTAAAATTTTCATTGGAATCACAAATATTTAGACTAAAATTTTGACAGAATTAATTGAAGTTGTCTCTCAAATTATATTTTGACATATATATTGAAATTTTGACAGAAATAATTGAATACTTGACAACACTAATTACAATTTTGGCAGACATAATTGAAGGTTTCATCAAAATCGAAAATATTTTGACATGTTTATAAACGTTTGACAGAAATAATGGCATATTTGAGAGTAATAGTCAAAATTATGGTAGAAAGCATTGAAAGTTTGGCAGAAATAAATGAATTTTCGATTTTAATCATAGATACTGATAACGATCTTTATTAGGCTATTGGCCGTCGGCCTTTCCGCCTTTCTGTTTTAATCATATCAATTTTAATCATATTTTGATGGAAATATTGAAATTTAGATAGCACAAATTAAAAAAATTACAGTAATATTAAAATTTTAATTCTAAAAATTGAAAATTTGGTGGTAATTGAAATGTTAGTGGAATTAAAACCTTGTCAGTAATCAATGCAATTTTAAGGATAATAATTTAAATTTTAATAGTACCTTATATCTAAAAAATTACAGAAATCCTAGAAAAAATGTATGTATTTGATATCGTAAATATTTTAAGATATATATTGAAATTTTTACAGAAATCATAAAATACTTATTAGGAATAATTAAAATTTGACATAAATAATTAAAGTTGCCATTCAAATCCTATTGTGACATAAACATTGAAATTTTACTATAAATAATTGAATATTTGACAACTATAATTACAATTTTGGCAGACACAATTGAAATTTTTATTAAAATAGCAAATATTTAGACATGTTTAACAAAATTTTGACAGAAATAGTCAAATTTCAGTCAAACAGTAAATAGAATATAATAGTCAAAATTATGGCGAAATTATAAAAAGTTTGGCAGATATAATTGAAATTTTCATTGAAATCACAAATATTTTGACTTTTATTGAAAAGTTTTGACAGAAATAATAATAAAATGGCTAGCTTGTTAATAAATAAGTAAATAAATAAATAAATAAATAAATAATGGCATATTTGAAAGTACTGGTTCAAATTTTTGCAGAAAATACTGAAATGTAAGCAGAAATAATTGAAATTTTGATTGAAATCATATTTCTACATAAATATTGAAATTTTGATAGAAATTGTTGAATATTTGATAACAATAATTACAATTTTGACAGATATAATTCAAATTTTCATTGAAATCACAAATAACGACAATTAGAAGTTTATTGGAATGTTAACCGGAATGTTACATTTTGATCAAAATCATGTTTTTAAATAAGCATTGACATTTTGAGAGAAATAATTGAAAAAATGACAGCAACATTTACAGTTTTGGCAGATATAATTGAAATTATGAATAAAATCACTAATATGTTAGCATATTTATTTAAATTTTCACAGAATCAATGGCATGTTTGAGCGTAATAGTTAAAATTCTGCCATAGTTATAATTTTTGCAGAAAATATTGAAATTTTCATTGAAATCACAAATAATGACAATTTTGAAGTTTATTGGAATATTAACAGGTATGTTACATTTTGATTAAAATCAAGTTTTTAAATATGTATTGATATTTTGGCGGAAATAATTCAAAAATTGACAGCAGCAATTACAATTTTCGTAGATATGATTGATAGATATGAATTTACGACTGAAATCACAAATAAATATGTTAGCATGTTTATTGAAATTTTTACAGAAATAATAGCGTATTTGAGCGTAATTGATAAAATTATGGCAGAAACAATTAAAAGTTTGGCAGAAATATTTGAAATTCTGATTGAAATCATATTTTGACAAGAATATTGAAATTTTGACAGAAATAATTGAACACTTGGAACAAATAATTAAAATATTAGCAGTACATAATGGACATTTTTATTGAAATAATAAATATTTTGATGTATTCTCGATTTACGATCGACTTTTAGTAAGGTAGGCCTGTTAGGGTGACATTTGACATATTTTATCTTTTCCATACATAAAAGCACAACAAATGTTGTGATGTAGGCAAAGCAGTTTCATGTGAAAATATTGAAAATATATTTTTTGCACTACTTGTCAATAACACATCATTATGTCATGTATCTTCATTCATTAACCTTCATTTAGTAATTTAAGTTAGCATAATATTGATCCATCTTTGATCAGATTGTAATAATTATAGTAAAATACGATTAAGTGTTTTGCATAATAAAAAAAATATAATTATGTCATGTATCAAAGCACTGCGAAGTTTATTTTTATGACTAGTAGTTAAAAAAATTACTTAAAATACTTTTGCTACCGCGGCATTAAAATCATATTTTATTACCGTTCGGACGGTTCGTCCGCAACTACGCAGCTAAGCTCCGCTCGCTTTGGAGCGATCCAAACCGGGTTCGAAACCTGGACCGGACCGCATTTATGCAATGACAGATATGTGTTGTATATTAATATTTAATTTTAAATGATACATGTTCTTGTAGTCAAAAATAGTATTTACACCATGGTTGCGTATACTATTATAGCCTTGGGTCGTGAATTGCTCGGCGCTACGGGCCTCGCAATTCAATAGACCGCGGCTATAAAAGTATACTTCACAACCTTGGTGTAAAATATACTACTTCCGTCGACCTTAAACTCAGAGGTAAATGCCTTTTAAAGGACTTTTGCTGTATGTTCTTTATATCCCTTGCAATATTGTTTTCTCACATTAAAGGCCCAATTTTTCAATATAAATGCTAGTTCGAATAGCTGAGGTACTGGAGACTTGAGTTCGGTACCTTCAATTAAACGGGTACTATTTTCGGCCCAAAATGACATAAACTGTGTTCAGACGCTGTTCTTGGTCTGATTTTGGGTATACTTATAATGACATTTTCGTCAATTTCTCGTTCTATCTCCAAATCGATTCGTGACGCCTAAGAAACTTGGATTCGACTTTGAAGTTGTATATTGATGTAACATTGCCATGGCAACGTGGAATATCCAGTGTATTTTTTTGTATTTCCATGTAATAATTCGGCACCTGTTGCATTCTTACAACAATGTATGAGTGACATATTCACATAAATTTTGGGTCTTTTGGAACAATTTTATTTTACTATAATATTTTACTAAATATTATTGCATTTCGTATCACAAATTTTATTCTTATGGAATTTTTGATGAACTATCAAAAAAAAACTAAGCAACACACTGAACAAAAATTTTACATGTAATCATCTGAAGGATGGAACTAATCTCCAAATACATAAAGTTATTGAATGTGTTCCTTTTATGTTATATCGCCCATTATCGTGATTCACGGTTCTCATAAAAGAAATTCAGATGCCGTTTTAAATGTTTCTCTTTTAGTGCTCCCTAGTTGCACTTTGTCAAACTGATGGAAATTCATAAAGATTGCGAGATTTTTCATTTTCGACCCGTTTAAACTTAACGGCCCATCAACGGGGCCATTTATTTATCCGCCCCCGCCCCCTGTCCCGCGTGGGACGGAGCCGGGAAAATCGTGCGCCCCATAAATCGCCGCGTTAATATTTTAATATTTTTTATGCCCGTCCGGATTCCATTTTATATATTTTTCCGTGCGGCGCGCGTCCCCGCCTTATTTATTGCTGACCATAAAAATAATAATAACACCGCTGAATTTCCCCTTTCTCCATGGCAGGATTACCGGGAATCGTCTTATACTTGTAGGGACCTCTCCACCATTTCCCGCTCTTAATCCTCTTCGTATTTATTAATGCCGTTTTTATCCCATCCCCGAACTCTGTGCGGCATCCGCTTATGCACGTAAATTACGCGGAATTATCGGCCACCCGTTTTCACCCCTGCCAGATGCCTACGAGAAAAATAAACGCAAAAGGATCAAACGGGAGCACGAGAAAACGCAGCAAAGCGCCGTTTTAATTGTTCCTCGTAAAATTCCGAGCCTGTTAATTAAATTAATGACTGGAGTGGCAAAAAGTGCGCAAAAAGTCGACGCCCGCGGCTTAATAATCCATGTCGGGAGTCGGAAAAAAAAACAAGCTGTTTCATTAAACGGGCCACATCAATTAGGAGGCTGCGCGAAGGCAATAATAGACGAAATGTTAAGCGCGATTCTCAAGACTACAAAGGGACGGAAGGAAAACTAGTTCACGTGCGTCCTGCACGTGCCTGGGATTCGATCACGCGCTTGCAATTAAGCCGGGAAAACAGACGGCGCTCGATTGTTTTCCCCTTGTGTGCAGGTTTATTGGGGAAAATTGACATGTAAGGCGATTAAATGCCAAGTCACGGCGGAAATTCCATTTCTTCCCGCTTTACAAGTCAAGTACACGTATCGTCAAGCATATTGATTTCATCACATCAAGGATTGAACAATGATTAAGCAATATAAGTGGATATGACTGCTATAATCACCAACTTGAAACGAATTAGAAAGATAAGACTCTATCATTCCAGATTTAAATAAAAATTTAACAATTTTATTTATTATTTACCAAATGTGGCCATGAAACAATAAAAAATAATTTTTTTAGAGGTATTTTTTACAATTTATATATCTGTTAATGTCCATATTAAATTACTTATCAGATTAATTAGAGAACTTCTTAAAACAGCACCAAAATATCGAATATTATCAAAAAATTAATTTATCTTAAGAATCGGTCATTGTATATTAAAACAATTCCAGTATACCAGTTGTATACCAGTATATCACATAATGTAAATTTTAAAAAATCATTCGAATTCGTACGGTAGTTCTAGAGATATCATTATTAATGTCGGAGAAAAATGAGAGATTACTGCCAAGCATTATTAATTTCATCACATCAAGTATTGAACAATGATTAAGCAATATAAGTGGATATTACTGCTATAATCGCCAACTTGAAACGAATTAGAAAGATAAGACTCTATCATTCCAGATTTATAATAAAATATATTAATAAAAGATTACAATTTTATTGGTTATTTACCAAATGTGGCCATAAAACCATTATCTAAAACTTTTTTCAAGGTGTTTTTTTACAATTTATATATCATTTAATGTCCATATTTAATTACTTATCAGATAAATTAGGGAAATTCTTAAAACAGCACCAAAATGTTGAATTTTATCAAAAAATAATATATCTCAAGAATCGCTCACTGAATATTAAAACAAGTCTGAAAAACATAAATTAAAAAAAATGGAGATACATTCCAATGTTGGCACTAAAATGTTAATAATTCTATAAACACCCATTAAATTTACCCAATTTTTTACCCAATACACCTGTGTAATACCAGTACATCATAAAATATCTGAGATAAATTGTATTGATACGGTGGTTTTTGAGATATATTTATATAATTATGAGATTAATTTGAGAAATGATGAAATTAGCACCAAAATATCGAATTTCAACCAAAAATTGAAATACCTTAAAAATTTGGCAATGTATTTTAAAACAATTTCACAAGTTATATCTCAGTAGGTATATCCCTTATTTTCGTTAGAAGGTTGTATTCGAATTGGTACGCTAGTTCTAGAGATATCAGTATTTAAGTGGGAGGAAATGAGATATTCACTTAAATCGTCTATTAAAATTATTAAGAGTTTGCACTAAAATTTAAATATCTCTATAACTGTTCATTAGATAAAAATCTTAATATACCGACGTTATGCTAGTACATCACGCAAAATCAGCAACAAATTATATTGAGTTTTATACGGCGGTTTTCGAATACCGTTATTAAAGAATAAGAAAAAAAGAGATACATTCAAATATTGATATCGTTATTAAAGTATGAATAATAATAGGAGATAAATTCAAATGTTGGCACTAAAATTATAATATTTGTAGAAACGCCCGGTATATACAAATTTAATTACACCTGTGTAATACCAGAATATCATAAAATATCAATGATAAATTGTATTCGTATTGATGCGGTGGTTTTTGAGATATATTTATTTAATTATGAGCTTAATTGGAGAAATCTTTAAAATAGAATCAAAATATCGAATTTCAGCCAAATATTTTAATATCTTAAGAGATTGTCATTATATTTTAAAACAATTCCTGAGCTTGTATATCAGTATATTACCTAATATCATTAAAAAGTTGCATTGGAATTGGCTCGCTGGTTCTAGAGATATCAGTATTTAAGTACGAGAAAAATCAAAGATACACTTAAAATGTCTAGTAAAATTATACGTTTGCACTAAAATTAAAATATCTCTAAAACTGCTGATTACATATACATGTCATTAGATGAACAAAATGGCAGTACACCACGCAATATCAGTTAAAAATTATATCAAGATTAACACGTTTGTTTTTGAGATATCGTTATTAAAGAAATTGTAAAAATGGGGTACATTCAAATGTTAGCACCAAAATTTTAATATTTCGAGAAATGCCCATAAGATTCAAATTTAATTACAACATTGTAATACCAGTCTATAATAAAATACTAGTGATAAATAGTGTTCGTATGGATATGGCGGCTGTTGAGATATATTTATTTTATTATGAGCTTAATTGGAGAAATCCTTAAAATAGCATCAAAATATAGAATTCAACAAATTTTTTAAATATCTTAAGAATTTGTCATTGTATTTTAAAACAATTCCTGAAGTTGTATACCAGTATATCTCTTAATATCATTAAAAACTTGCATTCGAATTGGCACGCTAATTCTAGAGATATCACCTTTTAAGTAAGAGAAAAATTAGAGATACACTTAAATTGTCTATTAAAATTATACGTTAGCACTAAAATTAAAATATCTTTAGAACTGCTTATTAGATATAAATATCATTATACGAAGAAAATGGCAGTATACCACGCAACATTAGTAAAAAAAGATATCAAGATTAATACATTGATTTTTGAGATATCGTTATTAAAATAATATAAAAATGGGAATGTTGGCACAAATATTTTAATATTTCTAGAAATGCCCATAAGAGTTCAATTTATTCACATAAATGTAATATCAGTATATCATAATATATCAGTGATAAATAGTGTTCGTATTGATACCGTTGTTTTTAAGATATTTATATTTATTTATGAGCTTAATTGCGGATATGCTTAAAATAACTTCTTAATTGAAATATCTTAAGAATTTGCATTGTATTGTGAAACAATTCCACAAGTCGTATACTAGTATATCATTTAATGTTATTAAAAAAATGTATTCGAATTGGCAGACTAGTTCTAGAGATATCAGTACTTAAGTGGGAGAAAAATTAAAGATACACTTCATCATCTATTAAAATTAGACGTTTACACTTAACTTTAAGTACCTCTAGAACTACTCATTATATACAAATGTTATTACACCAACGTAATGCTTTTATATCGCGCAATGTCAGTATAAAATTATATTAAGATTGGCACGGTGTTTTTTAAGATATATTTATTAAAGTATAAAAATATTTAGGTGACAAATTCAAATGTTGGCAATAAAATTTTAATATTTTTTGAAACGCGTATTAGATTTAAATTTATTTACACTTGTTTCATACTAGTTTATCACAAAATATTACAAATAAATTGTGTTCGTATTAATACGGTGGTTTTTGAGATATATTTATTTAATTATGGGCTCAATTGGAGAAATGCTTAAAATAGCATACAAATATCGCATTTCAACAAAAAAATTAAATATCTTAAAAATGTGTCTTTGAATTGTAAAAGAATTCCACAAGTTGAATACCAGTATATCACTTAATTTCATTTAAAAATTGTATTCGAAATAATACGCTAGTTCTAGAGATTTCAGTATTTAAGAAAGAGAAAACTGAGAGATACACTTAAATTGTCTATTAAAATTTTCACACTTGATACATTTAAATTGTCTGACGTTTGCACTAAAATAAAAATATCTCTAGAACTGCTCATTAGATATAAATGTCATTCTACGAACATAATTCTAGTACATCACGCAATATCAGTACAAAATATATTAAAATTGATACGGTGGTTTTTGAGATATCATTATTAAAGTATGAAAAAATTTGGCAATACATTCAAATCTTGGCACTAAAATTTTAATTTTTCTAGAAACGCCCATTAGACACAAATTTAATTACATCAGTGTAATAACAGTATATCATAAAATATCAGTGACAAGTTGTATTCGCATTCATATGTTGGTTTTTGAGATATATTTATTTAATTATGATATTAATTGGAGAAATACTTAAAATAGCACCAAAATATCGAATTTCAACCAAAAATTGAAATATCTTTAAAATTTGCCATGACATTTTAAAAAACTCCTTAAGTTGTACACAATGATATCACGTAGTGGTATTAAAAATTGTATTCGAATTGGCACGCTAGCTTTAGAGATATCAGTATTTAAGCAAGAGAAAAATGAGAGATACACTTACATTGTCTATTCAAATTAGACGTTTGCACTAAAATTTAAGTATCTTTAGAACTGGTCATTACATGCAAATGTTATTACACCAATATAATCCTAGTAAATCACGCAAAGTCTGTACCAAATTATATTTAGATTCATGCCGTGGTTTTTGAGATATTGTTATTAAAGTATAAAAAAAATTATAGATATATTCAAATGTTGGCACAAAAATTTTAATGTTTTTATGAATGTCACATTAGATTCAAATTTAATTACACCAGTGTAATACCAGTATATTACAAAATATCAGTGATAAATTGTATGCATATTGATATAGTGGTTTGAGATATATTTATTAAATTATTGGGAAAACACTTAAATTTGCCAAAAATATCAATTTTCAACCAAAACTTGAAATGCCTTAAGAATTGCACATTGTATATTAAAACAATAACACAATTTGTATATCAGTATATCACTTAATATCAATAAAAAAAATGCATTCAAAATGACACGCTAGTTCTAGAGATATCAGTATATTGTATTTGTATGTAATGCTAGTCATCAAGCAAATCAGTAACAAATTATACTTAGAGTATTAACGTGGTTTTTGAGATATAGTTTTCAGAGTATGGAGAAATTTGGAGATGCATTCAAATATTGGCACTCAAATTTTCACATGTCTAGAAACATCCATTAGATTCAAATTTAATTACACCACTGTAATACCAGTATATCACAAAATATCAGTGATAAATTGTGTTTATTCACGGTGTCCCAAAAATAGTCTACAAGCTCAACGGCACGTCATTCAGGAATGCCAACTGAGTACTAAAAAATAGAAAAAAAAATCCTCGAGCTTTACTTTTTGAAATTAACTTTTAGCTTTACTAGTCAAAGATATAACATTACATCAAGTTTTGAAGTGCTCTTAGAAGGAATTAAATGAAAATTATACGTTAAGCTGTTTAATTATAACTGTTTTAAATAATCATCTTGGACATTTCCATTTCTAATATTTAAACAGCGTGTGTAAATTTTACAAAATGAAAATTGTTTAAAAATCAATATGATAACAATCTGCTGTATTTATTAAAATACTGTTAATAAATTCGTCGTATGATTTAAGTGTTTTGAAAGTTATATTTTGTTTTTATTTTTTTTCTAAGGACTCAGTGGCCATCCATAAGTGGCGTGCTGTTGATATTTTCCACTATTTTTGGGACACCCTGTAATGATACAGCAGTTTTTGAGATATATTTATTTAATTATCTTTAAATTTTCTTTAAATTATTCATTAAAATCAATAGATTATTTAAAATTCACTTTCATTGAAGAATTTTTTTTTTTTATAAATATTTAAAAGTAAATTGTATTTTCTTAATATCTAAGTTGTTTAGAGAAATGCTTATATAGCACCAACATATCAAATTTTAACCAACAATTGATATAATTTAAAAATTTGTCATTGTATTTCAATACAATTGGAAAAGTTATATAACAGTATACCACTTAATGTAATTAAAAACAAACATTCCAATTGGCACGATAGTTCTAGAGATATTGGTATTTAATTGGGAGAAAAATGAGAGATCACTTAAAATGTCTATTAAAATTAGCGTTTGCTCTAAAATTTAAATATCACTATAACTGGCCATTAGATAATAAAATGTCAGTACGCCAACGTAATGCTAGTATACCATGCAATATCAGTTATAATAGCTATTTCTGGTATAAGTGAATAAAGTCGAATTTTATCCACGAAAAAACAGTTTAGCGCAAGAGGCGAGGGCGAGTGCGATAATGTTTTCGAGTGGAAACATCGGATTGGAGTGGATAACATTGCTTTATTCGAGTGTAGCATAAAGGTTTTTTCTAATTCGTTATCAGAATTGAAGAATTTGCGTGAAGTGTCACATTGTCAGGTTACAACGAAAATTTCAAGGATAGTGCGAGCGAATGTATCTATTTTTTTTTAACTTTATTCACGTTGTCAATGGTTATAGTGAATAAAGTGAAAATGTAAACATTTTATTCACCCATTCAATTAATGTGTAGTTTTAACGATGAGATTCAATATACATCATGAGCATTTTAATAATGCGAATTGGAAAAAAATATACTTATACTGATACGATGTTTCTTGAGATATCATTATTCAAGTATAAATGTCCAGAAGAAACGAATTTCAAACTACCAATATTTTTATTTGTAATATAAAAGGAAAGTTAATAATTAAAAAAAATAAATTATCAGATGTCCTCCATAAATGCATTTTTCATAATCCTAGAAACACCCGATCCAAATTAATTATTATCTCTTTATTCGCAACAATAGTTACAGAAAAACTTAATGTACTTTGATTAATTTAAAATTATTATTGTTTTTACAAAAGCGATATAGTGTTATATCCTTAAGTTGAGATCTTCTTCAGGTGTGCTACGGCTTCTGCTGAGGATTTCCCTCTCTTTTCTCTGCACGTCAGGATATGGTGTTTTCCCTCTTCCTCCCCACATGATTGGCATCTGCAGTCATCGTCTGGTTCGTGGAAATGTTTTTTGTCGCATGTAAGATGACGGAATCTATACAATGTCACACACGTTAGTAGGTGCCTTCCAGTTTGGTTTGCTTTCTTCCAGCCCTGGGAGCTGAAAGCTGGTCCTTCGGTGTATGGTTTTGCTACGAATTCCCATCGCTTGTCCTTTATAATTCTCCTGTATTCCACCCTTGTTCGTATTGGGATCTTTTTAAAGTTGTTCATCAGGTCTTCCCCCTTGGTCTTGGTTTCCGCTAATATGAAAGTAAAAGTGTTAGACGCGTTCCTCGGGAGGCCGAGGACTTTCTTCAGAAAGCGTGCTTTGATTTTGTCGAGGAGGACCAGATGGTTTGCTTCCATTCGATGGCATAGCGACTTGATGCCATACGTTACCGCAGGCCATATCATAAGGTTGTAAATTTTCAGTGCTATTTCTAAGCTTACTCTTTGTAGGTACTTCTGTCTTCCAATTAGCTGTGCGATCTTTCCTCTTTGGTTGTTAATATGTTTGGTTATGGTTAAAGTGGTCTAAAGTGTCACTCCTAAATACTAAGATTCGTAGGTGTACTCTAACTGACACCTCCCTATGTGTACTTTGTCCAGGCGTTTCAGTCGCCCTCCTTTCCTGAATTTGAGTACTTGGCTTTCTCCGAGGTTTATTGTGAGTTTATTATTTTTATACCAGTGCTGGAGTTTGTCTAGACTCGTCTGGGGCGCCGCTAAACTTCTGGAGTAGATTAATAGATCGTCTGCATACATAATAGAATTTGCTTCTGGCACTTTAATTGCGGCTGGTAGGTCTGCTACGAATATCACGAGAGTGTTGGACTTAGTGTGTCGACTTGCAGGACGCCTTGTTTTTGGGAGATCGTGTTGGTTAGTTCTATCCCATTGTCGATTTTGACATAGTTCGTTTTTAAGAGTTAATGAATCAAGTTAAATAATTTATACTTGATCCCTTGCTCCTGCGTCTTTTCGCACTTGATTTTCCTGTAGACCGAGTCAAAAGCCTTTTGGAAGTCTATACATGCGGCATATAACTTCCCTTTCGGTTGCGATATGGCTGTTGTTATTTCTGTGGTTAGTTTGCACAAGACGTCTTCGCACCCTTATTTTTTTCTAAATCCATATTGCTCTGCGGGCAGTTTATCATCCATGTATGCTGTTATTCTGGTGTTAATTATTTTTGTTAGAAACTTGAGTTGGGTGGGTGCTAGAGCGATCCCTCTGTAGCAGTTTGGGTCGTTTAAACTACCCTTACTTTTATAGAGGGTTTTCAACTTAGAACTACCCTCCACGATTCTGGGATTGTTCCATTTTTCAACATTGTATTAAATATTTTGAGCCACCAGGATGATAGGATTAGTTATAACTCTATGATGTTTTCGTTCCAGATGTTGTCTAAGCCTGCTGCCTTCCGTTTCTTTAAATTACTAACAGCATCCGTAAGTTCTTCTTCGGATATTGATTCGTTATACCATTCTTGGTCTTCTTCAGTAAATGCTTCTCTTGGGGGAAGGTCGTTTCGTGGTGTTGCAAGCAGTTCTACAAAGTGCTTTTCCCATTCGTCGCTTTGAATATAGTTAACGGGGTGATTGTGCTTAGTGAATATACACCAAGATTTCCCTTCTGATTCCTGAATGTTTTGGAGCATCTTATTCTCCTCGTATGAGGTTCTTTTACTTTTAATGATTTGTCTATAAGTTTTACGGGCATTATCGCATCCCTCTAAATTATTGTTGTTGTATAGTTGTGTACATTTAACCCTAGCTTTCCAGCATTCTTCGTCATATCAGGCTCTATTTCGTCGTCTTGCCCGGTTTCTGTTTTCCTTTGAATCATTAATTATTTGTGCTAGGATGGGTATTTCGTTAACGTTTTCTCCTCTCAACATTGCTAACTTGGGGTGTTCCATGAATTGTGTAATATTGATTGCTTTGCTTGGGCGTGATTGTTCTTCTCCCCTTAACGTATTTCTGATTCTAATTGTGCTGATTACCCGTTGATGTTTCCTGATTGGGTTATTTTGAACCGTGGAGCTTATTTTGTTTTCTCCCTTGATATAATTTGCAAAGGTGAGATCAATATTACTCTTTCCATTATGGGCAATGTATGAATAAGTTTTTGTGTCAGATACCTGTTCAAATCCAAGTTGTCTCAAAGTTAGTAAAAGTTGCCTTCCTCTGCTGTTATCGGTGTCCACTCTGCAGTTAAAATAACCATTGGCCAGCGCGTTGTCCTTGCAGTCTTGTATTTGCTCCGTTATGTATTGGATGACATCTCAATATCCGTGCCCGGGTTGAAGTAAAAGCAATAAATTCTGCCTATTATGGTGTTGATTAACAAATTTAATTATACCAATGTATTACCAGTAGGTATATCATAAATGACATATCATTTATGATATGTCAGGATATGGATATGATATCTCAGGAGTGACTATTGCATTCCTACTATATGTAGCTAATGATAGTGAGGCTTGCGTTATTTTTAGCCAATCATACCAATTGTTAAATGAATAATTCAAACTAAGCTTTTCCAACTGAACAACCTGAACATATTAAATTTTGAATGTATTTAAATATTTGAATAATTAATTTATATTTTTATTTTTATTGAAATTTAAATACATAAATTATACAAGGTGTCCCACAACTTCGTGGCACAAATCTAGGAGCATGCTAAGAAAGGCAAAATTATATGAAATGTAAATAATTTTTTTTTTCTAATCGCTTTTGTTTCTAAAATATAAGAGCTCACTCACATGGCTGTAATTATTTGTGAATATGTGTATTGGTAGTGGGTGACTCGTCACAAAATATCAGATTTCCAAGTCTACTCTAGTAGTAATGTATTAGAAAACGGATTCGCTAAGTAACACTTTAAGGTCCTATATTTTGGAATCAAGAGCGATTAGAAACAGAAAGTATTTACATTTTCATTTAATTTTACCTTTCTTAGCATGCTCCTAAAATTATGAAACGAAGTTGTGGGACACCTTGTATAGTAGAATAATAGACTTTTTTTAATTTATGGGCTGGGCGAGTAACATTTTTTTCACACAAAAATGTAGGGCCAGTCCGCCCCTGTAAGCAGGTTTATATGCAATAAGCAGCTTGTAAATTTGGTATTATTTAAATTTGAGTGTATTTAATTTGGGTCAAAAATTCGCTCGCTGTTACACATATTTTTGAACGAACCAATTGAACTGTCTTCATTGTTATTGCCCGGTTATTAGCTGCTATATCGTTGTTATCGCAATCGATAAAAAGCGTATGCAGTTAACTGTTCGCATGCAAATCACCGTTGGCATCGTGCGAATGCAATAAACACATCGCCGGGGCACCATTAGGACGTCTCGATTATCCAATTAGGCAATCAAGCAATCAAAACAAATCACGCTGTCTCCATCTCCCGCGGACCGCTATTCCTACCTCATCCGTTTCCGCCCGCCTTTTTTCTCCACCTTCGCGAAGCTTTCACGTCCCATTTTTTTGCAGATCCTGGATCGTGAGTGCCCCATTATATCCCCGTGAGCGCGCCTTGATTGATTGCCCATTTTTTACGCCGCTCCTCAATTCTCTCCACACTGGATGAACCACAAAGTCACGATCCTCAGCGGTGCACCTCGTCTTTCGCTCCTGCTTGCGTAACATCGGCTTCCATAGGATGATAATTTAATCCGCTCCCCATTAAAACCGGGACATTTAATTTGATAGGTAAAACCGATCGGGTTTTTTCTTTCGTAGCCCAGGTTTGTTTCTATCTTAATTCGCCGCATTAGCATAATTTATCTCGGGCGCACGAGCATAACGGCGCCTAATTTATTGTTATTACGTTATTTATTACGTATAATTTTTGTAATTAAACGTTCGCGTTCAAGGGCGAACGCCCGCACGGCGCCCACAGGAAAAAAAACGCGATTCGGAAAGCGTAAAGACGCCGAGAAAGAGGAAATTAAAATTAAAATTTGAGCATGTAAGACCCCGAAAAAAGGGGGAGACTCAATTGCGCCCTTTCTGCTCGGCGTGGCGGTTAATTATTCACGTGGAACAATACGCATTAATCTCCCCCGGCGGGGGCGGCTGCTAATTAAAACGCGTTAAAAATTACAAGCCAGAAAAAGAAGAGCGGCGAACAATGGTGGGGCTGGTTAAACAAAAGCAAAAGAGTAAAAACAGGCACGCTCGTCGCTAGCGAACAAATTGCCAGAGATGTAAGATTTTTCGTGCTTTCGGTTGTGCTTGTTTGCTGTAAACGATCAAATTAACGATATGTGCACGCTACACTTTGTACGGCACGCGAGCACTCGAGAGAAGCAGTCTGATGCGAGTTCATATGGCAAGATTCGTCTTTTGTTTACAGTTTGAACAGTGAACTCAATTATTTTAAAGCTGACGGGATCTCGTATTCGTTTGTCGAGTTTATGAGAGTTTTTTTAGACATTTGATTTAAACTTGAATTTTAAACTTAGCTAGTTTAAATATGTTATCATTTTAGGTTTATATTAGAAAGTTATACAAGGTGGTGATGCAGCATAGGGATGTACATGTAAGAATTTTTATCTAAATATTTTCTTGCCTAATTATCTTAGGGAAAAATTGTCCTGAAATTTCTGGAATTTCGCAGTTATTAGAGAATTATCTAAATTATTTAGAATTTTGTGATATATTTGATTGAATTCGCAAGAATTTTCATAACATTTCTGAGGTCTTTCTTAGCAATGTTCTGGCTTTTCACGAAATGATTTCGATTATTCAGAGAGTTAATTGAGTCTTCTGCATTTATATTGACTGTTCAGAGTTTTCTTGCAATAAAGATAAATTCGAATATTGAAGAATCGTTTAAAATATTCAAAATTTGTGTGAGTAATTAGAAACTATTTTAGTACATTCTGATGAGTTTTCAAAAAATTTGTAACATTTTTATGGTACCTAGGTACATACCTACATTTTGCAGATTTTTGTTTCGCATTTTTTTTCATTCATTCGAATTCGTTTGCAATTGCGTAGAATTATTTTTCTCTGCATATTTATTTAGGAATTTGCAATTTTTATGGTACAATTCGTAGTTTTTATTGACCACTCATGACTATTTTCCTCCAAAAATTTCAACGCGATTGCAACCAATCATATTAATGCGTATTCCAGAAATCACATTGCATCGAACGAATACCACCGAGTATTTGATGCACCATGAAAATACCCGGGTATTTTCATGGTGCATTAAGTGAATATTTTTCACATTTTAAAAACATTCGGGCTATTCATTATCAAAATACATTTATTGATTTAAATTACATTTCGTATTTGAAAAATAATAATTATAGTAATTTTTGAAAATGCAATTGCTGTAAGTACTGGCTCCACTGACACAAGTAATTATTTTTGGTAATTCATTATTTATATCGTGAAATTCCTACTTCGCATAAATTTTTTGTCGGGAAATAGTCCTGGATATATCCCTTTTGCATGCCATCCTTAATATTTGGCATGCACTCGTGATATAACTACTGAGAATTACTGGATTCTCGTTTTTCACACAAATTGTGGAAATTTTAGATGATTCCTTCCCCTTATAAAAGCGTTTCCAGTATTTCTCGAAGACATTAAATAATTGTCAGATAAATTCAGGAATAAATATTCTCTCATTTTTAATAGAATTTGAGAAATTCCTACTATTTTACGGAATTGTCGCTTATAATATAGATCATTGTAGATGAATTATCCACCTAGATCCGAAATTGTGTGCAGTTTTGTGACAAATTTGAAAATTGTCCAGGATGCATTTTACATTTGACGCAATATTCATAAAACTGTACGAGAATGATCTGGTTTGTTCACAGGTTCTATGCTATTTGGCGACTTCAATTGCTTAGACTTTTTTTAATTGTTATGGTATCGTCCAATATAGTAAGAAATTTATAGTTTTAAAAAATATATTGATGATTTCTAACGATATTTTGGAAATTCTTCACAAATAATCATAATTTTTAAATCCTTAGAACATTTTTTGAGAATTTTTGAGATTTATATGTCATTGTTGTAAAGGGTGTTTTTTTTAGAGGTATAGAACTTTTTTTTTCAAATAAAACACAAAAAAAAACAATGAAATAGACAATATTTTGGCTTTAGTAGCTCGCACATTTTATGGCATTTAGTTTTGAACACAATTTCGGGCATATGACCACCGCGACTGCGTCTTATGAAGAACATCCTATCGGTCCAATTTTGCACCACTTTTTCCATCATACCTGGGCTTATCTCGCCAATAACGCGCCAAATATTGGCCTCCAATTCGTCAATCGTGGCTGGTTTATCAGCATAGACCAGTGACTTGACGTATCCCCACAAAAAGTATCCAACGGAGTCAAATCACATGACCTAGGAGGCCAATTAACAGGTCCATTTCTTGAGATGATTCGCTCACCAAAAGTCCGTCCCAATAAGGTGATGGTTTCTCGCGCTGTATGGCACGTTGCGCCTTCTTGCTGGAACCATTTAGCTCTAAGACGAATGTTATTGACTTGGGGAACCAAAAAATTGCTAATTATTTGCCTGCAGCGCTTGCCATTGATGGTTACATTGGATCCGTCTTCTTTCTTCTACACTTTCTTCTACAGCAGCGATGGCTTCTTCGGTACACACAGTATGATTCCGTATTGGATGAATATTATCCATAAGAGTAAACTTTGTCATAAATCTATCCATAGTATTGCGTATAAGCTGCTCTGATGGACGATTATGTGCACCTTAATGTGAGCTAAGTGCTCATTTTAGAAATAAATTTCCACGATTTGTAAACGTTGTTCGGCTGTAAGTCTTTGCATAGTAATTTGCCAAAGCATACTGCACATAAATGTCACAGACAGTTGCTGAGTTTGACAGCTGGTTTGACAGATATCCTTATCGGAAGTTCTATAGCTCTAAAAAAAACACCCGTTATAAATCATTTAGAACTTTTAAAATTCTGGTATCTTTTAATATAATATAAAAATATCTAGTTTTCATAAAAATATGAACGATTGAAAATTGAACATTATGAAGGACTCAGTGGACATTCCTGAGTGGCGTGCTGTTAAGCTTGTTAAGATTTTTAAGCCATGATGCTATTTTGATAGAATTTCAATTATTTATCATTGATTTTTATATAAGCTTTTTATAACATTATGCGTACATGATAAATCATATTTTTTGAATATAGTTATATAGGAAAAGTATTGTTTGCGAACTTTTTTTTTAAATGAACGTTACTAGAAAAAGATAATTAAATCAAAATTTTAAATAAAGATTGTTAAAACAAAACACAGATTCGATAAAGTTTTTGAAAAATAAAATTGACACCCAAAAGTGGACGTTTACTCGCATAAAACTTTGGATTTTATGATTAATTCAGATGGGTCCATGCGATTACTCCATGTGCCATGATATCCATGATGCTATTTTGATAGAATGTCAATTATTTATCATTGGTTGTTATATTAGTTTTTTATAACATGATGCGTACATGATAAATCATATTTTTTGAAAGTAGGTATATAGGAAAAGTATTGTTTCCGAACTTTTAGTTTATATGAACGTAACTAGAAAAAATAAATAATTAAATAAAAAAATTAAATAAAGATTGTTAAAACAAAATACAGATTCGATAAAGTTTTGAAAAAATAAAATTGACACCCAAAAGTGGATGTTTACTCGCATAAAACTTTGGATTTTATGATTAATTCTGATGGGTCCATGCGATTACTTCAAAAATAAATACTTCAACTAAAATTTCTTCAACTACATTATTTCAACTAGCAATTCCTTCAACTGCAATTACTTCTTTAAATTGAAACTATGTGTGGATACTACTTGGTGAAACATTATGATTAGGTTAAATCAAACACTTGGTTAAAGTTTCACTGTATTTCAATTACTTCAACTGCAATTACTTCAACAAGAAAATACTTCGACGCAGAATTACTTCAACTCGAAAATGCATCAACTAGAGAATACTGCAACTGTAAATTACTTCATGTCAAAATTACTTCAACTAAAATGCTTTCAACTTGTAATGACCTAACCTAACCTGACCTCACCAAACATAACCTAACCTAATCAAACCTAAGTTAACCTAACCAAACATAACCGAACCTAATCTAACCTAACGCAAGGTGAAGTAATTTGTAGTTGAAATAGGTACCTAATTAGAAGTTTAAGACCCGTATCTATAGTATGTACTTGACCATGAGTACGACTCAAGTCGTATATTTGCGTATATTTGGTTGCGTTAAGTACACAAACGTTTATAGAAAATACACAACTAAATATTCAACTTGAGTAGAACTCATGCTCAAGTACGGACTATAGATACTGGCCTAAGTGTTCTCTAGTTGAAGTATTTCCGAGTTGAAGTATTTTCGTATTGAAGTAATCCTGCGCTGAAGCATTTTCTTGTTGAAATAATTGCACTTCAAGTAATCGTTATTTGAAGTTATGTAGATGATGTGATTGTAGTTGATGTAGTGGTTTTTTAAGTACTTACATGCTTCAATTCAGATAGCTAAAACATATTTTAATAAAAATAAAGATAATCTTAGACTGTATAGTTTTTGTATTTGTATTGATATTTATACAGGGTGTTTCATAAATATACAAAACAAAACTACACGTGGCTATGATGGTAATAATTTTCTTAGTTTCAAAACCTTAAAGTAAAAAATCTTAATACAACTTTCTGGGTAACCAAGGCCTAGTTGTACGATTGTAAATCATCCTTGACCTTTGTTCGGTTACCTAGGAACCGAGTATACAATTGTCAATACAATCGAATCCATAGAAATTAAAACACGATCAAATATAATCCACGATTGTACAAATGGGCCTAAGGGATCTGCAAGCTTATAAATTATGCCGTTATGTTCGTTTTTATTTTCGATATTTTTTTTCATTCCGCAACATTTTTGTATCACAATTTTCGATTCACTATTTTAAAACCAACATCGCTTAGTGCAGTTTCTTTGGCCAATTTAAAAACTGCACAAGGCGATGTCTGTTTTAAAATAGTGACTAGATAGACTCTAGAACACTAAATGTCAATTGTCTGGTTTTGCATTTATACGCTTAATTTATTTTAACATTCATACTATACCAACAAAAAAATCAAAATCAACCACATTGTTTCCTGAAAGAATTTTACATCAATACGTTTGTTTTCCTTTAGTTCTGGAATTTAAAAAAATAAATAAATTTTCATCGAAATATTTTAGGATTTTCCTATATTTTTAATTTATTTTCGTGATCTTTTATGAATTATAGATATCTGTTATAAAAATTATGTTGATGGAAAATGAAAAAAAAAATGTTGTCCTTAGCTTGGTTGAATATAATTTTCGATTTTTTTCGAAAATTTAAAATTATATAGATTTGTTGTGAAAAATTTCTTTTCACGTCATTTTCATAATTTTCTACTGACGTGAAATTTAAATATAAGGGGTGGTTGATTTTCAGTGTACAACCGACTATAATAACTTTATGTTTTGAAATATTACGAAAATTCAAAAGCAAAATTGTACTTGTGATATATCATTGTAAGGCGACTTTGATCCAGTATCTGGTTCTGTTAAAATATACAGAGTGTTCTATTAGGCCAATGTGGCTAATAGGTAGGCTTTGAGAAAACAATGATTGCACTATATTGTAGAGCAGTTTGCGTTAGTTATGAGACTTTTTGTATCTACTATTTTTGCAGATATAATCTGGACACTGCAAAATGTCCAAAATCAGATGTAATGCATTTTCCTGATTACGTAATACAGGGTGTCCGAAAAAATAGTGGACGAGCTCAGCAACACGCCACTCGGGGATGGGACTTGATTAATTAAAAAATATTAAAAAAAATATATTGGGCTATACATTTCGAAACATTGCTAGTCTAAGGTGTAGCATTGCAGGCCAGCTAGAAGGAATTAAACGCTAATCGTGTGTTGTTTAATTATATATATTTTTTAAATAAATATTATTGGATACTTCCATTTCTAATAACGTATTTAAATATTTGAAAACAATTATTTCTTAAGAAAATTGTTAAAAAATCAACGTGACAACAATGTGCCGTAAAATATATAATGTTAATTATTTGTTACTTCTTAAAGTACTTTCTGGTATCTTCTAGAAGATACCAGAGAGTACTTTAACAAATAACAAATAATAATATATCTGGTAAAATGGATAAAATACAAAAAAAAAAATATTATATGCTTTTATGTTTATTTTTTAAGTTTAAACAAAATTGAGAGCTTTTTAAGGACTCAGTGGCCATCCCTGAGTGGCGCGCTGCTGAGCTTATCGACTATTTTTGGGACACCTTGTATATCTAAAAGATTTTTAAGCTGTGATGCAATTTTTATAGAATTTCAATTATTTATAATTGGTTGTTTTATCAGCTTTTTATAAAAAAATGTACATCATAAATCATATTTTTTGAATGTATTATATTTTCTCAACTCAAAAATTTGATGGGAAATATCCGTTTCTTGTTTGAAATATTTGCGTAGATGTGACATTCTTTATTACATGAACGTTACTAGTAAGAGATAATTAAATAAAATTTTGAAATAAAGATTGTTAACACAAAACATTATTTCGATAAAATTTTGGAGAAAAAAAAAATGACACCCAGAAGTGAATGCTTGCCCACATAAAATTTCGGATTTTATATTAATTCAGATGGGTCCATGCGGTTACTTAACAAACCAATACTTCAACTACAATTACTTCAACTACATTACTTTAACTAGCGATTACTTCAACTGCAATTACTTCAACAAGAAAATACTTCGACGCAGAATTACTTGAGCTCGATAATGCATCAACTAGAGAATACTGCAACTATAAATTACTTCATCTCGAAATTACTTCAACTAGAAATGCTTTCAACTTGTAATGACCTAACCTAACCGGACCTGACCAAACATAACCTAACCTAATCAAACATAACATAAGCTAACCAAACATAACCGAACCTAATCTAACCTAACGCAAGGTGAAGTAATTTGTAGTTGAAATAGATACCAAATTAGAAGTTTAAGGCCCGTATCTATAGTATGTACTTGACCATGAGTACGACTCAAGTCGTATATTTGCGTATATTTGATTGCGTTAAGTGCACAAACTGTTATAGAAAATACAACAAAACAAAATATTCAACTGCTATTCAACTGCTATTCAAACATGCTCAAGTACGGACTATAGATACTGGCCTAAGTGTTCTCTTGTTAAAGTATTTTCGAGTTGAAGTATGTTCTTATTGAAGTAATCCTGCGTTAAAGTATTTTCTTGTTGAAATAATTGCAGTTCAAGTAATCGTTATTTGAAGTAATGAAGTTGAAGTGTAGTTAATGTAGTTAATGTAGTTGATGTAGTGGTTTTTGAAGCACTTGCATGTTTCGATTCAGATAGGTCAAACATATTATAATTAAAATAAAGATTATCTGAGACTGTATAGTTTATATATTTGTATTGTTATTTATACAGGATGTTTTATAGATATACAAAAAAAAAACCTACACGTGGCGATGTTGGTCACAATTTTCTTAGTTTTAAAAGTAAAGTAAAAAATCTTCATAAAACTTTCTGGGTATCCAAGGCCTAGTTGTGCGATTGTGAATCATCCTTGAGCATGGTTCAGTTACCTAGGAACCGAGTATACAATTGTCAACACAATCGAATCCATAGAAATTGAAACACGATCAAATATAATCCACGATTGTACAAATGGGCCTAAGGGATCTGCAAGCTTGTAAATTATGTCGTTATGTTCGTTTTTATTTTCGATATTTTTTTTCATTCCGCAACATTTTTGTATCACAATTTTAAAACCAACATCGCTTAGTGCAGTTTCTTTGGCCAATTTAAAAACTGCACAAGGCGATGTCGGTTTTAAAATACTGACTACAAAATTGTGCCTTAGGAATCTGCAAGCTTGAAAATTTTATCACAATTTTCGACTCACAATTTTAAAACCAACATCGCCTTGTGCAGTTTTGTTGACCAATTTAGAAACATTAAGGCCCGTATCTATAGTTCGTACGTGAGCACGAGTTCGACTCAAGTCGTATATTTGCTTATTATTTGGTTGCGTTTGGTATACAAGGTGTCAATTTGAAACGTTGCCATCGACTTATTTCATAAAACATAAGATTATTTTTAAAATTACTGAAAACCATTTGAGTGGTTCGAAGGGGGAATCCACCCTTTAAGCCACAGCCACCTCCATCTAAAAAAATAAAATGGCACCCCCCTACTTGTGATACATCATTGGAAAGCTCTTGAAAAATGCTTTCTGGTCATTATTAATACAATATGATTTGGTCATCGCTTTGTGCAGTATTTTTTGGCCAATTTAGAAACTGCACAAGGCGATGTTGGTTTTAAAATACTGAGTAGAAAATTGTGCCTTAGGGATCTGCAAGCTTGAAAATTATGTCTATATATTTTTTTTTTTTTTTGATTTTTTAAATTGATATATATTTTTTTCATTCCGCAACATTTTTGTGTCTCAATTTTCGACTCAGAATTTTAAAACCAACATCGCCTTGTGCAGTTTTTTTGCCAATTTAGATACGCTAAGGCTGGTATCTATAGTCAGTACTTGAGCATGAGTTCGACTCAAATCGTTTATTTGCGTATATTTAGTTGCGTTTAGTATATGTATAAACATTAATAGAGATTACAGAACCAAATATACCACTTGAGTCGATCTCATGCTCAAGTATGGACTATAGATACGGGCCCCTGTGTTTATCTTAATACTTAACTTAATAATATTTACTTAATAATTTCCTAGTTGTCATACACAAGTGAAACACTTAGCGATAATAAGTGTATTGTTTATTTAGTATTATTATTATTTGGAATTATTTGTAATCTCGAAGTGTTTCGAGTACTTCAATAGTACCATAGATTATAATACCCTTAGGGTATTATAATCAATGATAGTACTTAAAGGTACTCAATAAGTAAACTATTATTATTAGTATAATGATTGCTGATAAAATATACACCGAATTGTGTTATTATGGTTATGTGAAGTAATTCGTTTTGATATTATCATTGTATAAATGTGTTACTATTATCTAGAACCAACTAATATATTCATTGGAAAAACCTTATAAAATTTGTGTTCAAAGTAATGTTCTCCGTAAATCAATCACTCTAAGAGATGTCTTCACAGAAAGTCAAACATTTGTTGTTTTATAAAAGTGTACAAAATGTACAGATCCTATCGAGTTTACAATTTGTTGTTTTGACTATAAAATTACAATACCTGAGAAACAAAAATAGATCAAGCAGGTCTTGATATAAGGTTTTTTTATTCACAATGACCTTCTTCATCATTTGATACCGTTTGGTACATATGTACTGAATCACCCTGTATATTCTATTAAACTTATTACACCACGGGTTAATGTATTATAAATTTTGAAACATCAATTGATGACATTGATACTAATGATATGAGAATAGATAGATATTACAGATACTTACTGTTCTAAAATTTGCCTAGATTTACTTATTTTTTTACCTTATTTACCTTATTTACCTTTATCTAGTGGATGAAAATAGTGATTTGGTTCAATTTGAAATACGTTATATAAAGAAGTATTACACTTTGCGTATTAGATATTATGATATTAATGTAACTTAAATTTTAATTAATTTGATATTAACTATAAAATCATTTTCAGCATAATTTTCTTCGTATATAAAGATTTCTCAAATTATACAAGTAAGGCAAGTAATACAAGTAATACAAGTAAGTAATAAAGATTGTTTATATATACAAGTAAAAAAAAACTTAAGTAACCTTATCTGTACTACAGTATGATGAAAGCTAATTTACTCTAGTTCTCATTACTTAATCAAACCTTCAGGTTGCTCGAGAAAATACTTCTTAGAAACTATACAGTTTAAAGATTGTCTCTCATTAAAAATTGACATTAAGTGACATTCGATTGTCACTTTTGTTCACACACTTTTTAAATTATCTAGATTTCACAGTAATAATCTCAATTATACAATGTTATTTAATTATCTGTAATATTTTAATCACAGAAAAAAAATGCATTGAATTTGTTTATACATGTGTTATTAATATGAAAAATTAGTATGGTGATTGATTTTCTAATAAATCAATTTTCTAAATTGATTGTTCGAAGTTGGTCGTTTTGGTGATATCTACCTCTATTGTACTCTATTTCTCCAACTTCTATCTATTTCTCAATTTGTTTATAAGGAAATAAAGTCTGTTCGTTTGTTTGCTTTAGATATCTTGAATCCAAAATTATGGAATGGAACGAAAATCGAACAACCGACATTCGATTGTCAGTTTTGTTCACTTACTTTTCAAATTATCTAGATTTCACAGTAATAATCCCAATTATAAAATGTTATTTAATTATCTGTAATATTTTATTCATCACAGAAAAAAATCTAGTTTGCATTGAATTTGTTTATACATGTGCTATTAATATGAAAAATTAGTATAGTAATTGATTTTCTAATAAATCAATTTTCTAAATTGATTGTTCGAAGTTGATCGTTTTGGTGATTGTACATAAGTTGGTTCGAAGTTAAAGAAATATAATACAATAGAGTAAAACAACTGTACTCTATTTCTCTAACTTCTATCTATTTCTCTATTTCTTTCTAGGGAAAGAAAGTCTGTTCATTTGTTTGTTTTAAATAGCTTGAATCCAAATTATTGAATAAAACGAAAATCGAACTACACTGTTTTAGTTTTCATTAATAATCAAAAATTAATGATTAAAAACTATAATTATTATAATTACATTTAAATAATCATATTATAATTATTGCATTATTCTACTCATAAATATAATATGTATTCGTTTTTTCTACCAGTATTTTCTACTTTGTTGCCTTTTACACGTCTAAAACTTATTATCAAGCCACTTGTCCCACTTATGTCAATTACGATAACTACTGATCAAATATGGTGTAAAACATGCACGGTTACAACAACTCAGGTAGATTATCACATGTTTAAAATTACAGTGTTTATAATTTTAAATCCTATGGTAGTGAATCCGAAATAACTCAACTGGTTCATTATGTACATGGTCCTTAAATGGTAGGATTACGTTTTACTTTCTCCATATAAGTGTGATGTATGACAATTTTCGGGTACCAGATATCATCAGAAATGTGCGTTTGGAGGAAAAATGGCAAAGTGTGTGTGTGTGGATGCAAAAATTCTTGAGCGGACACCATAAGTCTAAAATTTATAAATTTGAATAAATTTTTCAAATTACGATTTTCAGAACATAATCTGGGTTTGTCAAGGTTTCAGAAAAAATCAATAACGGAAAGTGGGTATCGTTCAAATTTTTGCCTTGATCAATAATTTCGAAAATAATACATATATTTGACAAATAGAAAGAACAATCTTTAGTACCCTATTAACGATCGGCCATTATGTAGTATAGTATTCTGTAGTATGTAATATGAAATATCAGTGACAAATTACATTCATATTTATACGTTGGCTTTTGAGATATCGTGATTTCGATATGATCTTAATTATCGAAAGTTTAGAAATTGCCGAAAAATACGAAAGTTCATATGAAAATTAAAATATCTTAAAAATATTTAATTGGGTATTCATTTAATTAAGTGTATTATATACTTATATATCACGTCATATCAGCAATAAATTGCTTTCTAGATATATCAGTATTAAAGTATGAGAAAAAAGACACACTAACACAGATACACTTATTCAACGTATTAGATTTTAAAATAGTATACTGGCACCAAAATTTAAAAATCTCTTGAATCGCCCATTAAATACAAATTTAATGTTATGCATCAAATACCAATATATCATGAAATATCAGTAATAAATTACATTCATATTGATACGTTGGATTTTGAGATATCGTTATTCAAATATGATGTTAGTCTTGCAATTGCCCTAAAATATCAAAGTTCATATGAATATTAAAATATCTCAAGTATTTTTCATTGGATATTAATTTCATTACGTGTATTATATAATCATATATCACTGTATATCAGCAATAAATTGGATTCATATTGATACGATGTTTCTAGAGATATCAGTATATAAGTATGAGAAAAAAAAACTGATACACTTATAACTATTAGATTTTAAATAGTATGTTGGCCCTCAAATTTAAATATCTCTAGAATTGGTCATGAGACACAAATTTAAAAATAAGAGTGTAATACCGATATATCACAAAATATCATTAATACATTACATTCATATTGATACGTTGGATTTTGAGATATCGTTATTCAACTATGATCTTGGCCTTGAAATTGCCCCTAAATATCAAAGTTCATATGATTCTTAAAATATCTCGAGTATGTTTCATTGGATATTAATTTCATTACGTGTACTATATAATAATATATCACTGTATATCAGCAATAAATTGGATTCATATTGATACGCTGTTTCTAGAGATATCGGTATTAAAGTATGAGAAAAAAACTGACACACTTATAACTATTAGATTTTAAATAGTATGTTGGCCCTCAAATTTAAATATCTCTCGAATTGCTCATGAGACACAAATTTAACAATAAGAGTGTAATACTGATATATCATAAAATATCGGTAATATATTACATTCATATTGATACGTTAGATTTTGAGATATCGTTATTCAAATATGATCTTAGTCTTGAAATTGCCCCAAAATATCAAAGTTCATATGAATCTTAAAATATCTTGAGTATGTTTCATTGGATATTAATTTTATTACGTGTATCATATAATCATATATCACTATATATCAGCAATAAATTGGATTCATACTGATACACTGTTTCTAGAGATATCAGTATTTAAGTATGAGAAAAAAAAACTGATACACTTATAACTATTAGATTTTAAATAGGATGTTGGCACTCAAATTTAAATATCACTGGAATTGCCCATGAGACACATATTTAACAATAAGAGTGTAATACCGATATATCACAAAATATCGGTAATACATTACATTAATATTGATACGTTAGATTTTGAGATATCATAATTCAAATATGGTCTTAGTCTTGAAATTGCCCCAAAATATCAAAGTTCATATGAATTTTTAAATATCTCAAGTATGTTTCATTGGATATTAATTGCATTACGTGTATTATATAATCATATATCACTGTATATCAGCAATAAATTGGATTTATATTGATACGCTGTTTCTAGAGATATCAGTAGTTAAGTATGAGAAAAAAAAACTGGTACACTTATATCTATTAGATTTTAAATAGGATGTTGGCACTCAAATTTAAATATCACTGGAATTGCCCATGAGACACATATTTAACAATAAGAGTGTAATACCGATATATCACAAAATATCGGTAATACATTACATTAATATTGATACGTTAGATTTTGAGATATCATAATTCAAATATGGCCTTAGTCTTGAAATTGCCCCAAAATATCAAAGTTCATATGAATCTTAAAATATCTTGAGTATGTTTCATTGGATATTAATTTTATTACGTGTATCATATAATCATATATCACTATATATCAGCAATAAATTGGATTCATATTGATACGCTGTTTATAGAGATATCAGTATTTAAGTATGAGAAAAAAAACTGATACACTTATAAATATTAGATTTTAAATAGTATGTTGGCACTCAAATTTAAATATCTCTAGAATTGCTTATGAGACACAAATTTAAAAATAAAAGTGTAATACCGATATATCACAAAATATCAGTAATACATTACATTCATATTGATAAGTTAGATTTTGAGATATCGTTATTCAAATATGATCTTAGTCTTGAAATTGCCCCAAAATATCTAAGTTCATATGAATCTTAAAATATCTCGAGTATGTTTCATTTTATATTAAAGACATTACGTGTATTATATAATCATATATCACTGTATATCAGCAATAAATTGGATTCATATTGATACGCTGTTTCTAGAGATATCAGTATTTAAGTATGAGAAAAAAAAACTGATACACTTATAACTATTAGATTTTAAATAGTATGTTGGCACTCAAATTTGAATATCTCTAGAATTGCTCATGAGATACAAATTTTAAAATAAGAGTGCAATACCAATATATCATCGGTATTACACTCCGGTATATATCAGTAAGTAATACATTACATTCATATTGATAGTTATATTTTCAGATATCGTTACTCAAAAATGATCTTAGTCTTGATCTTAATTGGAGAAAGTCTTGAAACCGCCACAAACTATCGAAGTTTGTATAAAAATTTAAATATCTCAAGAACTTTTCATTGGATATTAATGTAATTACTTATATTGTATGATCGTTTATCACAGTATATCAGTATTAAATTGCATTCATATCGATACGCCATATCTAGAGATATCGGTATTTAAGTATAAGAACAATGAGAGATACATTGATGTTGGTTTTTAAAATAGTATATGGGCACTAAACCTATAATATCTCTTGAATCGCCCATTAGATACAAATTTAATTATAGAAGTATAATACCAATATATCACAAAATATCATTAACAAATTACATTCATACTGATACAATGGTTTTTGAGATATCGTTACTTTAATATGATCTTAATAAAGGAAAGTCTTGAAATTGCCCCAAAATATCAAAGTTTATATGAAAATTGAAATATCTTACAAATATTTCATTGGATATTAATTTAATTACGCAGCTTAAAAAGCCAAACAAAGACTTCAACAGTTCAACAGTTTCTACAGTTCAACATAAAGTTTAATACATCAGTAGGTATAACCATTTTCAGGAGCTTGAAACAATAATTTATTAAGTGGAAATTGTAAAATTACACTTGAAATATTACGTTTCCATGACAGTGTTACAGCAGTTAAGAAAAACGTCAAAGTTAAGAAAACCAAAGTCTTTTAGACGTCATCAATCGGTTTGGAGATATCCCACAACGAAAAATTGACAAATACCTATTTATTGTATAAGTGAATAAAATTGCTTTATTCACTTGTATCATACAAGATTTTTTCCAAGTCATTATCAGAATTTAAGAATTTGCGTCAAGTTTCATATCGTCAGATGATAACAAAAATTTCAAGTATAGTGCTTATATACGTATTTTTTACTTTATTCACGTTGTCAATAGTTATAGTGAATAAAGTGAAAATGTAAACCTTTTATTCACCCATTCGATTAAAGTGTTGTTTTATTGATGAGATTCAATATACATAATGAGCATTTTAATATTGCGAATTAGAAAAAATATCATTAGAAGTGTACCCAAAAATACGGAAAAGAACTAGAACACTGTCTGGAGACAGATTATGTCATTTTTCGCAACAACAAAAAATACATATTTTTAATTGAAAGTAATGTATCCGAACTTGCATTTATTTAATTTTTGTGCAATAAATATTCTCCCTAAATACCACTTGTACTTAAAAATTAACCGGATAAATTCCATTAAAGCTTGTTGTCTAATTGCACTGGTTCTTCGAACTAGTGAAATTATTAACAACAAGCTTTCATAAAAATTATCGGTAATTTTTAAGCACTCGTGGTATTACCCTCTACAAAACTCTTCAGAGGAACATAAGTCCAAAACGGCTCAAATCGAATAACATTTTCAAGTGAAGATTTTAAAACAATATCTGGATTTCTCAAGTTTTCGGAAAAAAATATTTACAATTATTTAGAATACATTTGAATTAGGATGAAATCAGATTATTTTAAAACATAGAGGATGATTTGATCTTGATACGGATAAAATAAATATCGCATTGCATCAATTTTAAATGGCACTGTTGACGTTTATTTTCACGACTGAACGTGTCACAACAAAATAGCGATCACATAAAAGTTTTCCTCGAGCTCACGAATATCATTTGCGAACATATTAAAAATTCTCAAGCGCATTTTCCGTATGTTTTAGTTTCTAGCGTTGTTTCAAGTGCTCTGAGTGGTCCAGCAGTGAACGGGAAATCCATTCCGGCGAAGTAGAAATATTAATTTCGAACGTACGATGAAAAATATTCGCGTTGGATTCCGAAGCCTTTGAAATGAACGTTTGCGTCGATATAAAAAAAGCTGCAGCTTTATATAAAATGCTAAACGAGCTTGTTTATGCTCTGAGAAGCTCATTCTTATGTGTTCCTCATATAAAATACATTTTAAAGCGAGCCAGGCAAAAAAATGCGCCGCGCTCAATATTTTAGATGGACGTTTACAGCACATATTGACGCATAGAAAGCATGAAAGGCGACTGCAATATCACTAAAAGGGAGTTTTATATATATTATATTAATACAAATAGTATTATGCCTTTTCGTGGTTAAATGATATTCGTTGCTACTATAAAGCCCACAATGGCATCCTCGCATATAGGACAATGACGTGTGAAATGTATGTACGTTCAGTCTTGTTCATAAAATTTTAAATTGGTTTTACGTTGTTTTACGAAGGCTAAAACTCGTTCAATTTTTTAAGGTAGTTTCAATTTAACTCTCGATCGTTTTCTGCATTCACTATTTCTTTTATTATAAATAATTTAATTTTGTTTAAATGGAAAAAGTTCAAATACAGGTTTTTTAAAAATATATATGCCCTTCTACCCCTACGGGGTGTAGGATGTTTGGCTTTATTGGCCCTTAATAAATTCCTTCCACATTTTCCTATCTAGCGCCAGTTCTTTGGCTTCTCTGAACGATTTTCCTCTCTTCTCTAGTATTTTCCCTATCACATTATCCCATGTCTCCTTTGGTCTGCCTCTCTTCCTTTTTCCTATCGCATTTGCTTCCCATATAATTTTTGTTGGCACAGATTCCTCCATTCTCTGTAGATGTCCCTACCATCCAAGTTGCCTTCTTTCTATAAATTCGTCTATTGCCTCGATTCCCAGTTCTTCTCTTGTCCTTTCACTTCTTATTCTGTCTCTTAGCGTTATCCTTTTAATTCTTATTAACACTTTGATTTCAGCTGCCTCCGTCTTCCTTTTGTTCTTCTTTGTTAACACCCATGTTTCACAGCCGTAAGTGCGTATCGGTCTATACACTGCTCTGTACACTTTCAGCTTTGTCTGCTTATTTATCTCCTTGTCGTTCATTAATACCCTCTTCAATGCGTGGTTTACCCTGTTGACTTTATCCAGTCGCTTGTTGATTTCCGTTTCTTGATTACCAGCTTCGTCTATTGTGGTTCCTAAGTATTGGTAGCTATCTATTGCTCTATATTTTCCCCTGCTATCTCTATATCAATCACTTCCTTCTTTGCGGAACTACCGTGACTTTTGTTTTGTTCTTGTTCATTTTCATGCCGTTCTTTTCAAGTATCTCGTTCCATACTTTCAGGTTGTGTTTTAGATCTTCCTTGTTTTTTTGCTAATATCCCCATATCGTCCGCAAATGCACACTCCACTATTCCTCTCTTCTCTTACTTCCTGTACTCTATATATAGTGGTATTGTCTTTATCTTGGCCATTTTGATTAACTCATCCATGAAAACGATAAACAGCAGCGGGCTCAGACTGCCTCCTTGTCTTACTCCTTCCGTGGTGTTCAATATTTCCGATTTCTGGTTTTTGCTTATCACTCTGCTTCTTGTTTGTTTCTACATACTTTTAATCAGTCTAATTAGCTTCTTGCCACCTTGCGTTTATTTATGCTCTTCCATATCTTCCCTCTTGGTACCATATCAAACGCCTTCTCCATATCAACGAAAGCTATGTATGCGCATTCTTCTCTCGATAGTGTTTTGTTTATTATATGTTAAATCGCAAATATATGGTCCTGTGTGCATCTTCCTTTCCTAAACCCGCTCTGCTCGTCCTCTTGTGTGTGCTTCACTTGCTTCCTCAGTATTTTCTCCAGTATTTGCTCATTTAGCTTCATGCATGTGTGTAATAGAGTTGTACCCCTGTAGTTGTTGCAGTCCAATCTATCTCCCTTTTTCAGTATTGGTACAATTAGACCTATTTCCCACTGTTTTGGTATTAGTTCTTCTGTCCATACTTTGTTACACATTTTTAGTAATAGCTCTGTTCCTCTTTTCCCCATTGCTTTTATCATTTCTGCTGTTATATGGTCTTCTCCAGGTGCCTTTCCATTTTTCATTCTATTTATCGCTTCTTCTAATTCTTCCATTGTAATAGATTCTTCTTCCTTCCTTCCATCTTTCTTATTTCTGGTTTGTGGTTCCTCTGTGACGTGCTTTTCCGGTTCTTTGCCTGATAGTAGCTTTTGGAAATGGTTCTTCCACCGATCCATTACCTCTTTCTCTGTTGTTAGTAGTTCTCATTTTTCTCCTCTCATTGTCACTCTGTCAGTCTTTTTGCTCCCTCTTAAGTTTTTTTATTACTCTAAATAACAGTTTCTGATGGTCTTTTCTGCCTTTTTCCATTTTGTCTCCGAATTCCGCAAAACTTTTTGTTGTGCTTCTGTTATCATATTCTTTACCTTGTTTCGCTGTTCCTTGTATAATTCGTAACTATTTGTTGTCTTCTTTTGTAGGTATGTCTGCCAAATATTCTTTTTAAATTTTACTTCTTGCTTAACCTCCTCTGTCCACCACACTGTCTGATTTTTGTGTTTGTTTTGCCTGGCTACTTCGCATGCTTCTCTTGCTGCTTCGGTTATCAAATTCCTAAATACTTCCCATAGCTTTTCTACACTCCAGTCTTCTGCCTCCCCCTGTATTGCTTCCTATTTCCTCGATATATTCTCTTCATACTTCTCGGCTACTTTATTTTCTTTTAGCTTGTATGTTCTTACTGATTCAGTGAGCTCTTTTGTTCTTCCTTCCTTTTCTACTTTTGCTCTCTATTCTTATGTCGGCTACCACTAGGTGGTGCTCACTATATATTTCGTGTCCTCTCTGGACTACCACGTATTTAATTTTTGTAAGATTTTTCCTTTCTATTATTACGTAGCCTATTATTGATTGTTCACCTCTGCTAGCTTGCACTCCTTTGTACTTATGAATGTCCCTGTGTTCGTAGAAGGTATTTGCTATTATTAAGTCATGTAGTGTGCAGAATTCCTATAGTCGTTTTCCGTTGCTTTTTCTTTTGTCTTCTCCAGGTTTTCCAATTGCTGTCGTGTGCACTTGATCTTTCTTCCCAACTTTTGAATTTAGATCTTCTGCTCTATATATTATCCTTTTGCTGTTTCCACTACTCCATCTAGCTTTTCCCAGAATTCTTCTTAATTTCCTGCTTTTTCGTTTTCATCTGGTCCATAACTGCTATTATTTTTTATACTTCACTTCCTTTTATTAATTCCACTGTTAATATTCTCTCTGTTACTGCTTCCCACTTGTTCACTGTGTTTTTGATGTCTTTATGTATTATGCATCCTATACGTGCTCTAGCTCTCTCATTTTCTTGCACTCAACTATATATTAACAGGTGCTAATTGTCCAGTTATTCTTCTCATTTCCCTTTTTTCTTTGTTTCTGTTATTATTAGTATCCGTAATTTTGCCCTCTCAAATTCACTAGCTATTTCCACTTCATTCCCTTTTATTCCTCTGACATTCCATGTTCCAAGTCTTTCATATTTGTTTTGTCTTTTCTTTATTTCTCCCTCTTTTTCCATATTCATTACCCTTTTCGTTGCTTGTGTTGTTGTACTCTTTGGTCTGTCCTCTATCATCTAATTCAGTTTTTTGCTATTTTCTGTTTTCCTGCGTCCCAGTCATATCTCTCTCCTTCTATTATTATTTTGTTATACCCCACTGTTGCTTTCTTTCCTTTTGCTCTCTCCTCTCTCGCTATATCTCTTAGTTAATTCTGTACCCTTCTCTGTATGTTAGATCACTTTCTATGTATACGCCCGTTATTTTCATCATACCTTTTCCTTCATTACTTCTCTTTTCTCTGCCCATCTCTATCTTTACCATGCTCTTGTTTTCCTTGTTCCTGACATGGTGGCCGCTCTTTATGGTTACCCCCAAATTTAACTTGCTCTTTATTAATTGTTCTACTTGCTGTTCCACTAGGTTTCCTTGTATGTTAGCTCCTGTGATAACTATATTGTTTCTTCGTGTTTGTTTGTCCTGGTATTCTAGTTTATCTTCCAGTCGTTCTATTCTAATCTCAAATTATCTCCTTTCCGTCTTCCATACATTTGCCATATTTTCCCATTCAAATTTTGTTTTTTTGGGATTCCAGGTTTAGTTTAGCGAATTCTTCTTGAAACTTCCTGTTGAATTCGTTTTTCAGGTCTATTTTTAATTCATCGTGTTTTCTTAATATCTCCTCCATTTCTCTTATTTCTTCCTTTTTTGTTTTGGGATTTGTATTTATCTTCGCTTGTTTGTTATGGTTTGTTATCGATTTTTTAACTTTCACTGCTTTTTGTTACTCTATCTGTTCCTTTTCCCAATTGTCGAAGTCTCCTGGTTCTTCTTCGGTGCGTTTCCTTTTTATATAGTCCTTTATACTTGTCACACTGTTTGCTCTTGTCCTTTCTCCACTCTGTCCTTTATTACTTATGTATTCCAGTTGTCACTCACTTTTCCTGTTTATTCTCTCTTCCTGGGCCACCCTGTATATCTGTTGAATTTGTACGCCGATTTAACTTTGATCTCCAGTTTAAGTTCCGCGGCTATCTATTTTTCAACCTCTGTTCGATGTGTTAGTGTCCCGTTAGTCTTTAATTCATATTAAATTATTTTAATTATTATGTTGTTTTTTCTCTTGTATCTTTCCTCTCTTTCCATTTTCTCTTCTATCATTTCACCTCCATTTTTGATTTTCGATCTTTTTTAAAAATAGTCAATAATATACAGGGTGTACAGCTGACGCAAAAAAAGTAGGACACACTGTTTAGCCTAACTAGATTGGGGTTTTTATCTCAATATAGAACTATGAGACGTTGACGCAGAAAAATATAGTACATACTGTTTAGCCTGATTTACACCACTAGATTTTAGTAAATTATCGGTTTAAGAGTTGTTCTGCGTCAACTGTACATCAACGAAAATTTTCTGATGTAAGGTAAAAAAACTGCATACGTTTATATTCCGAAAAAAGGGTATATCAGTCTATCAAATAAAATTATGAACTATTAGGGGGGATTAGATATTAGAAATTTATAAAATTATTAACCATTTAAAAAAGTCGATAACTCAAAAACAATTGATGTCGAAATTTTGAGATTTGTAACAAAATGTGTATTTTTTAAAACTAAAACCGACGTATCCGAGGATTGTTATAAAAATAATTTAAATAATAATAATAATATAAATACATAAAAAATTAAATATTTTGAATTTCGGAAATAATGAATTTATTTTGTACTTTATGTACATAAGTATATTATTTCCAAATTGAAGTAAAAATGTTTCCTTTTACTTGGTTTACATTTAATAATTATTATAAACGGCATTACTAGTGCGTGAACGACTTAACCGTCTATCTCCCATTTCTGCTGCAACACTTAATGACTGTGCAGTGAACAGCACACACGATTAATAATATTTTTCACACTAACCTGTAGAATTCGCCAGCATCAAATCAAACGTATATCAAGTGTAATTAACAACAGTTATAATAACCCATAATTTCGAAAAATTTATATGATTGGACTTGCTGACATATTAACGTCTGCATACGGAAACCTGACCTGTATTCGATGCTTGTGCTATGCGAGGCTCGGCTACGTTTTTTTTTCGCAGCTAAAAATCTAGATCAGTTTTCAGCGCTGCGAATTCCGCAAAAACCGAAGCGAGGCCCGGAAAATTAGCAAAAAACGCGCCCGGTAATTAAAAGCATCGACCGTCGGCCCGAGCCGTAATTCCGCGAATGCAATTAGCATTAAAATCGCGAGCCGCGCCATACGCCAATTCGACTAATTGCGTATCGAATACAATTTGCCGGACGTACTAAAACACAAAAAAGCATAGAGAATTGGGTTGTATTCAATAATTAGATTTGAATTTAGCAGTACTGCGTAATTTGTGCGTGGTATACAGGTACGCTTTTGTGTTTCAATTAGGCGGAATAGACATGTCCAGAATTCTGTCCAAGTATGCTCCAGCAGTCACGTTTGTCGGATGTGCGACAAAAAAAAACTGGAACAGTTAATATGTTCGAAGGTGAATGTGTCTGATATTACTATGGATAAGTACCACATTAAATAATTTATATATATATATATATATAGGGTGTAACAGAAATACGTGTGTTAATTTTAAACATTGGTAGAACTCGTTATATAAAACATTTTTTCTATATGTTTTTTTTTTCAAAATTTGCAGGTTTTTTTATATTTTTTTGCCCCCTAATTTTGACCAAACGAGCCGTTCTCAGGTATTGTCACTATAATTGCCAAGTGAAGTTTATTTCAAAATGCCAAATTTTTCTAATCAAGAATTAACAGATATTGTGTTGGTATATGGCCGAGCTTTTGGAAATGCCGCAGAAGCCTGTAGATTGTACAGTGCACAATATTCTGAACGTGCTTGCTAACAGGCAATGATGTACCTTTATGACACTGTTGCACCGTTCTTTTCACTAATTTCTTTCATTACACTATCCCATGTTTTTATTGGTCTACCTATACTTTTCTTCTTTTGTGTTTTAGCCTGCCACACCTGTTTCACTTGTCTTTCCTCCTTCATCCTCTGTAGGTGTCACCACCACTCTAATTTCCTTCTCCGTATAAATTCTTCTACCGTTTCAATTTCCAGCTGGTCTCTGATTTCTGTGTTCCTTATCCGGTCTCTTCTTGTCACTCCGATTATTCTCCTAAGGTACTTCATTTCCATTGCTTGGACTTTGCTCCTTTCTCTTTTCGCTAGAACCTAAGACTCACACCCAAAGGTCAGTACCGGTCTGTATATTGACTTAAATATGGACAGTTTTGTTTTTCTTGTTAGTTCCCTTTTATTTATGAATGTTCTTAGTTGAAAATATAGCTTCGTTATTTTTTGTATTCTGCTATCAATTCCCTTCCCATTTCGACCTTCACTTTGTATTTCTAACCCTAGGTATTTGTATTGTTCTACTTGTTCTATTTTTGTATCGTCTATTTTAATATCAATATGTTCTTTCTTTCCCAATATCATCACTTTTGTCTTGTTTTTGTTCATTTGCATTCCATTTGTTTTTAGGGTTTCGTTCCATATATTTAGATTATTTTGTAGATCTTCTCTATTTCTTCTTGTTATTATTATATCATCCGCGAATGCTCCTTCTGCTATTTCTACTCTTTTCAATTTGTTATGTCCAATCGTTACTGTTTTTACCTTTTCTCTGCATATTCTAATTATTTCGTCAATAAATAAAATGAAAAGTGTTGGAGTCAGACCTCCACCTTGTCTTAATCCGTTGTTTGTTGTGAACTCGCAGGATTGTTGATTTTTTCCACTATTATATTCCGGTTGTTCTGGTATATGCTTCTTATTACCCTTATCATCTTGTTATTCACATTTCTTTGCTTTAAAATCGACCATACTTTTTCACGAGGCACCCTGTCGAACGCTTTCACCATATAATTGTTAAAGTATTTTCTGTCGCCGTCTTTGAATATGGGTACTATTATTGCTGTCTGCCACTCCTTTGGCACACACTCTTCTTGCCATGCTTTGTTGTAGATTTTTAGTAGCATTGATTTCCCTTGTGTACCTAGTTTCTTGATCATTTCTGTTGTGATTCTATTCACTCCTGCTGCTTTTCCGTTTTTATTGTTTTCTTATTATTTCTGACAAATATTCCATACTTATCTCTTGTTCTTCTTCATTTTCTGTATCTTGTTCTTGTTCGTTCGTATTTGTCACTTTTTCTTCCTCTTCCGTGTTGAGTAACTCCTGAAAGTATTGTTTACATCTCTACATCCTTTCTATGTCATCTGTTATTATCTCTCATTTTTTGTTCATTATATGTCTCGTCTCGTTTGTGCCTTTTCTCCTGTTCCTTTTGATTATGTTGTAGAACAGTTTTATGTAGTCTTTGCTACTTTTCTCCATTTTGTCTCCAAATTCTCTCCAACTTTGTTTTTTTTACTTCTATTACTAATTGTTTAATCATTTTTCTGCTGTGGTTGTATTTTTCACAGCTTTCTGCAGTTTTCTTTCCTAGATATTCTTTCCATGCTATCTTCTTGTTTTTTATCTCCTCTTTTGTCTCATTCGTCCACCATCCTGTTTGTCTTTTCGTGTTTGTCATTTGGTAGCTTCCATATGCTGTCTGTGCAGCTGTTAGTACTATATTCTTGAAAGCCTCCCACATTCCATCTAAGTCATCTTCCCTGTATATATTTTGTTGGAGTACTATTTCATTCTCCACCAGATTCTTGTATTCGTTGCTTACGTCTTCTTCTTGTAATCTGTGAGCCTTGATCTTTTTAATTTCGATTTTCTTCATTTTGTTATAATCACTTTTTATTATTGGTTCTTTTATTGTTGCTACCACTAGGTAGTGGCCACTTCCAATTTCTGGCCCTCTCCTTACTTTAGTGTCTACTACCTCTTTTCTGTGTTCTCTTTTTACGAGAATATAGTCTATAATTGAGTTTTCGTTTCTAGCTCTGTCTTCTCTTGTACATTGGTGTATTCTTTCATAATTAAAAAATGTGTTTGTTATTATTAGTTTATTAATTTGGCAATATTCCAGGCAATATTATTTCTCATTCTCGTTTCTTTTGTTCTCCCCGTTATTACCCATTACATTACTGTACATCTGATCTCTTTTCCCTACTCTACTATTAAAATTGTCTGCTACATATAGTTTACCAGTTACCTCCTCTGTCTTTGTCGTTAGTTCTTCCCAAAATATATCCTTTTTTCTACTTTTTCATCTTCACTTGGTCCATCAACTATTATTATTGTTTTCATTTCATCTTTTGTTTTCCCTTTCAGTGTTATTAGCATCATCCTTTCATTTATTGTTTCCCATTTTATTAGTTATTTTTCTCTTTTTTTTTGTGCACTATGCAGGCAACTCCTGCCACTGCTGTAATTTGTAATACATCTTATTTATTTGCCAAATTGTCAAAATGGAACCTAATAAAATAATATATTTCATTGTCTTAATAGAAGAAATTCTCAATTGGTGTACTTACAGGTAGTTATATATAAAGATATTTTCTTGTCTTTATTACTTTATTGTGTATACTTTACTTAATGAAATCATAACAAAAATAATAAAATAATGCTAAAATCTCTAATAAAGAAATCACAGTCCTCCTGAGGCGATTCTCGATTCATGCAAATATTGCAGACGAAATTGGATTCGGTCCCAATTTTTATACAAAAACATCATTACCATAACAGCGCATTCAAGTGTATATCAACAACGACAATTAGGGTAAGCAGGAATGATAAATATTGGGGTAATTATAAATCTGACATAAATAATTCATGCCAATGCTGAAACCTAATGAATTTGGTTATTTCTTTAATGTTTCCAGAAATATTGATATTGCGAGGTTGGTTTTAATCGAACAGATTGTAAAATAAATACATATTTATACAGGGTGTAACAAAAATCATGCAAAATTGGAGGGTCCTGGGAAATAAATAAACACAATTATAAATTTCAATGTTTAACTAAAATTTATACCTACGGCTCTCAGAGCGCAGTTAATGAATTTCGCAGGAAAATTTAAATACATCTACAACGTGATTAACTGCTAGTTCTATTTAAACGTTAAAGGGACAGGGTCATAAACTAGTCGTCGATAACTTATGTGTTGACATATTTATTGTAGATATTTGCAAATAAAACATTATATATATATATATATACAGGGTCCTGCAACAGTGCGTCGGGCTTTGCTAGCGCTTTTCCCGTAAGAGATAGAAAAAAATGTATTGTACAAACAGTTATTAGTTTAAAAATCTTTATGCTGTAAAATTATTTTCAAACATACAGGGTGTCCCAAGATTGCGGAATAACAAAATCTTTTTTTTTTAAATAGAACACCCTGTATTTAGTCAAGTTTTCTGATGACATATTTCAACCTCTACAATTTTGTCTATTTAGTTTTGGAATATGTTACAGTGTTACCAACTTACAGTTTTTTTTTTCAAAATATCATGCATAAGCAAGCTCAACTTTAAAAAGTCGTAACGATCTCAAATTTTGCAAATTTCAATGCGGTATAACCCTTTTTTTTTAATGGAGTACCCCATATTTTATGTCATTATTCGGTAGGTCTTTTTCTTCTCTTTAATTTGATGGTGCATATTTTATGTCTGAACCCTATAGTTGTTGAGATATTCAATATTTTTCACAAAAGTAACCATTTAATTACATTTCTAAGCACTGAAGTAGGTCATGCTGAGACAAAACAACTGCCAAAATGTAAGTAAGAGTCAATGTGAGATGAACAAAAACATTTTGATCATTGCTGTAGGATCGTTTCTCTTTTGTATTAATAATTTTGTTATCTCTCATGGTTTTGGAATAAAATAATTATTCGTATTGCAGAGGTACTATCTACTATTTTACAATTTTCGTTAATATACACTAAATCATGTTCTTATTTAAAAAAATTAGCAAATTGTTCCTCTCTTCTCCTGTATACACGAATTGAAGTTCCAGCTGCAAAGTTATTTTCCTTGAATCTGGAGCCAAGCAGTTTAGCTTTCTCCTTTGTTAAACTCAAATCTCTGGCCAAATCATGTAGCTCAGTTTGAGAAACCGACTGACGTTCCACACTGTTGGACACTGAAACTCATCATTAACTGATCCATCTTTATCGCAGGAAGATTCATCATTTGACATGTTATCCAGACTAACAGTTGCAATAGCCACTGGTGGTTCAAGAACAGGCAGATCCGAACTATGGCCTATTGGCCGAATTGCAGATGGTAGGTAACCAGTAACATTAGTGAATTGTAACCAGTAACATTAGTGCAACAAAAGTAGCAATTATCTGAATGATTCCTTGGCTCCCTCCGTACCATTTTAATGGTAAGTCTAAAGGATGCTTTCTCCTTTTTTGACTATTTTTCAAGGTCTTCTACACAAATATAACATACGTTATGTGGCGCCCAAGATTTGTCCTGATTACCAAGTTTAATTCCGAAATATGAGAAATATACTTTTCTAACAAAGTCTGTAATGTTCCGTTCGTGTTTCTTAATCACAAATTCGCCACAAACATAACAAAAACTGTCAGTACTGTTCTCAGAACCACGACTAGCCATGACTGAACACTAACTGCTAAATTAGTATTATTATCTTGATAGCAAAAAATCAAATACGTACAAGATCCTGCTTGCTTATAAAACGCAACTTGGATTGTGAAGCCGAGGACAAGTGGACTGTGAAGCCTATCAATGCGCGGCAGTAGAAGAGAAAATCTCATACGTTTCGAGAGACTCAGAGCTGCATTTGCCTAGCTATACAGAGAAAATGTTAAAATGTGAACAAATGGTGTGTGATACAGCATTTTTAATTTTATTTTTGGAATGAGCACACTTAAAACGATAAGAATTAGGTAAACACACACAAAAAGTTTTTTAGTGGTTGGCCTGTGTAATTATCGTTTGTATCTATAACTTATTTCTATAGCGTACTACTTCGAATTGTTCGAAAATGAAAAGAATTCCCTCTCTCTTCCTTAGGAATCTCATTTCCAATGCGTTGATCTTGCTTTTGTTTCTATCCGTAATTTTCCACGATTTACTTCCATATATTAGAGAGGGCCTTACTGTTTCTTTGTATACCCCAGTTTTTATTACTTTAGTAATTTCTTTTTTCTCTAGAAACGTGTTTTGTATTGTGTTCTAGATCCTTCCTGCTTCTCCTATTCTTTCTTCTACTTCTTGGTCAATCTTTCCCCTTTCTTCTATTATTATTCCTAGGTAGTTGAATTGATTCACCTGTTCAAGTTGTTTCCCTTCTAGCTCTATTTTGTGTTTGTTTTCTTTTGACGTTATTACCATTGTTTTAGTTTTGCTGATGTTTATTTGCATATTTATCTTTTTCAGTTCTTCTTCGTATACATTAAGGTTACGTTGGAGTTTTTCTTCTGAGTCTGCTATTATTATCATGTCGTCTGCGCACATAAGTATTTGTATTTTTATCATTTCCAGTTTCCTATAGCCTATAATCGTGTTTGCTGCTCTTTCTTTGCTTGTCCTTATTGCTTTATCTATGAGTGATGCGAAGAGTAAAGGGCTTAAAATGCAACCTTGTTTTAGTCCAATTTCGGTCTTGAACTCCTCTGATTCGTTTGTTCCTATTCTCACCTTGTTTCTGTTGTTATTGTACAGCTCTTTTATTATGTTTATCGTATCTCATTCTACCTCTCTTTTTTCTAACATATCCCATATGTCCTCTCTTATTACTCTGTCAAATGCTTTTTTCAGTTCTATGGAGCATATGTGTAGTTCTTTTCCTTTTCTGATCGTCTTGTCTGTTAGTTGTCTCATTATGTGTATCAGGTCCTGTGTACTATTTCTCCTAAACTCGTGTTGTTCTTCTCCCAATAGTGGGTCCAGTTTTTCTTTCAGTCTTGTCTCTAATATCCTTGTAAATATTTTCCCTGGTATGCTTGTGAATGTAATTCCTCTGTAGTTGTCGTATATTTTTGTTTATCCCATTTTGTAGATGCGTAGTATGATTCCCTTGTTTCATTCGTCTGGTATTATTTTGTCCTTTATTATTTCATTAAGAATATCCAGGACTTCCTCTTTTCCTTTTTCTCCCATGTATTTCATCATTCCCGCTGTGATATCGTCTGTGCCTGGAGCCTTTCCTAGTTGTGCTTTTTTTATTGCAATCTCCATTGATATCCTTCTGATTTCCCCATTGGTTCTGTTGTCTGTTTATTCTTCTTTCCCTTTGTGTTTTGTTCCTGTCATTTCACTAAAGTATTCTTTCCACCTTTCCATAATCTTCTTTTATTCTGTTATTGAAATTCCATTTTTATATTTTATGTTAATTTGTTTCGGGTTTTTTTGTTCCTCATTTATTTTATTGTGCTGTAGAACATCTTCTGGTTTTCTGTGAACGTTTTCTGTATTTTCTTTCCGAACTCTTCCCATGTTTGTTGCTTTGCTATCTTGATTTTGCGTTTCATTTCTTTGCTTGCTGTTTTATATTTCCTATAATCTTCCTCTTTTACTGTTCTTATGTAGGTTTTATCTTTGTTTTGCCTTTACTGTTTGTTTTATCTCTTCCGACCAACATTTATTTTTCTTCGTCTGTTAATTTGAAATTGTGCTTGTTCCGCAGCTTTCTTTGGCTGCGTCGCTTATGATTTTCTTGAACTTCGGCCATTTCTTCTCTACTCCTTCTGCTTTGTTTGTTTTTCTGTAGCTATTCTCTATCTTTGTTTGGTATTTGCTTCTTGTTTCTTCCTCTTTTAGTTTGTAGCTGTTGATTTTTTTTATCTTCCTCTCTGTTTCCTTGCTCTTAAAAATAAGTTTTTTTTATCGAATCTAAATTTTATTATTTTAATTGTCTATTTGATCCTCTTTTCAAGTTTTCAATGAATATATTTGTTTTAGATATATGCAACACGCGATTGTACTTATTAGAGTGATTCGTTTATTGATGATACCTTGAGCAAACAAAATATTAAGACGGAAACTTTTTTAAGCCCGAAATAATATTCTTCGCTAAACGTGTCGGATATAAATCATATTCCGCACGCAACTGATTATTTACGATGCGAAAATAATCGCGCGTCGTGCCTCCTACTTGCGAAAACAAACGAGAAAAGGCGCGATCGTTCATCTGTTTCGCGAGACGTGAAAAGCGCGGGGGATGAAAGCGTGGGCGGGGAATGGGGGGCCAGAAGTGAAAATTCGCTTTTGATATAAGTGGTGAACGCCTTGCGTGAATTGGAATTAATAAGCCTGCGAATTTGGGTGGATAAATTGCGCGCCGTGAAAACAAACAAAATCGCATCGGCGAGGGTGTAATTACGCAAATGCGATCATATTTTTTTAAAGAAAGAACGGCGAGAAGAAAGAGGTTTCGAGATAAATGCGATCATTATTCAAAAGAAGCGCCGCATGAAAAGAACCACAATGACGCACTCGCACGTAAATACATATGCGCGTAATTCATCCTTTATTACACCGTGGTTCATCATAATTCATATTCTTACATGAATAATTTGAAGAATTTACAAGAACAATTACAGCATACACGTTATTTTTAATAGTTTTAAGGTTCTATCAGTTTGAAGGTTTTACGCTTTTGTTTTTTTACTTCGTTTGTTTATTTTTAATTTTGCAGGGGATTATTTTGAAATACAAATGTTTTATTTATTAATAAAACGTACTTTGCTTTATTTATATAACTTTGTTCTTATTTTGTGACTACAATTATATATAATTTATTTATTTATTTATTTATGTTTTTATATATTTATTTATTTATTTATTTATTTATTTATTTATTTATTTATTTATAAATTCCTTTGCCAATCTACCCTTAGGTGTAAGACCTACATACATTACTAATTTTTATAGTATTCTCTTCACTTCCTCCTATCTTTTGTTATTTTTTGTATTTCATCCCATGTGTTCCCTTCTCTTGTTGCCTCTTCTTTTATTGCGCGGTTCCACTCTTTTCTCGGTCTTCCTCTCTGTTGTTTTCCTGTTGCTCTGGTCTCGTATATTTTCTTAGTGTTTCTTTCTTCTCTCATTCGTGTCATGTGTCCTTACCACCTCATTTGGCCTTCTGCTATTTTTCCTGTATTGATTTTATTTTTAAGTTCTTCCTGTGCGTCTCCTTCCTTATCCTGTCTCTTCTTGTTTTGTTTTCTATTTTTCTTAGGAATCTCATCTCTATGGCATTTATTCCTTTTTTTTTGTTTTCCTATCATCGTCCATGTTTCGCTGCTGTAAGTTATCGTTGGTCTAATTACTTTTTTGACTCCTTGCGAAAAAATGTTTTTTTTTAATACATGAAACAATATTTTCAGCATTACAGAATTCCCAAAAGGTTCCATTTACTACAAATTTTTTCTACTTATTTAAGACTAGCAAAGTTTTTTGTTTATGTGTTAGTCGCTCGAAACTACTACAAAATTCCACCTAAATCACAACATGTTACTGAAATTCGATAGATTCCATGAAATTTTATGGCATATTAAAGAAACATTGATTTAATAGTGATGTTTCTTAATACTTTGTGTTCGGCAAGATTATTTTGTGTTTCAGGAAAAACCAACAATATTTTCAGCTTTACAGAATTCCAAAAAGGTTCTATTTACTACAAGATTTTTCTTCATATTTAAGATTAGCAACGTTTTTGGTTTATGTATCGATCTCTCAAAAATACTACATAACTCTATAAAAATCACAAAATTTTACAGAAATTCGACAGATTCCATGAAATTGTATGGCCTTTTTAGGGCATATCAAAGAAACATTAATTTGATAGTGATGTTTCTTAATATTTTGTGTTCAGCAAGATTATTTTGTCGGTTTCAGGAAAAACAAACAATATTTTCAGCATTACAGAATCTCTAAAAGGTTGTATTTACTACAAAAATTTTCTACTTATTTAAGATTAGCAAAGTTTTTGGTTTGTGTGTTGGTTTCTGGAAACTACTACATAATTCTATCTAAATCACAAAATTTTACTGAAATTCGACAGATTCCATGAAATTGTATGGCATTTTTATGGCATTTCAAAGAAACATTGATTTGATAGTGATCTTTCTTAACATTTTGTGTTCAGCAACATTATTTTGTCTGTTTCAGGAAAATCAAACTATATTTTCAGCATTACAGAATTCCCAAAAGATTCAATTTACTTCAAGATTTGTCTACTTATTTAAGGCTAGCAAAGTTCTTGGTTTATGTGTTGGTCTCCTAAAACTACTATATAGTTCTATCTAAATCACAAAATTTTACTGAGTTTCGACAGATTCCATGAAATTTTATGGCATATCAAAGAAACATTGATTTAATAGTGATTTTTATTAATATTTTGTGTTCAGCAAGATTATTTTGTCTGTTTCAGGAAAAAAACAATATTTTCAGCATTACAAAATGCTTAAAAGGTTATATTTACTACAACATTTTTCTACTTATTTAAGATTAGCAAAGTTTTTGGTTTGTGTGTTGGTTTTTTGAAACTACTACATATATCTATCTAAATCACCAAATTTTACTGAAATTCGACAGATTCCATGAAATTTTATGGCCTTTTTATGGCATATCAAAGAAATATTGATTTAATAGTGATGTTTCTTAATATTTTGTGTTCAGCAAAATTATTTTGTCTGTTACAGGAAAAACAAACAATATTTTCAGCATTACAGAATCTTTTCTGATTTCGTCATCTTAATGAGCAATTTTCCTATTTTATCTTCTATTTCATTATCTAATTTACCATTGCTCTGTTTGATTGTTCCTAAATATCTGTATTATCTATCTATCTAAATCACAAAATTTTACTGAAATTCGACAGATTCCATGAAATTTTATGGCCTTTTTATGGCATATCAAAGAAATATTAATTTAATAGTGGTTTCTTAATATTTTGTGTTCAGCAAAATTATTTTGTCTGTTACAGGAAAAACAAACAATATTTTCAGCATTACAGAATCTTTTCTGATTTCGTCATCTTAATGAGCAATTTTCCTATTCTATCTTCTATTTCATTATCTAATTTACCATTGCTCTATTTGATTGTTTCTAAATATCTGTATTTTTCTACATGTTCCATTTTTTCCCTGCATTTTTATTTCGTGTTTTTTTTTTTGGCAAGTATCATGGCTTTGTCTCTTCGTAATTTATTTTCATGTTTGTTTTCTTAATCTCTTTCTCAATTAATTCCATGTAGTGTTGCAGTTCTTCTTCTATTTCTGCAATTATTGTTATGTCATCCGCGAAAAGTAGTTCTGCTATCATTATTATTATTATGTTATTATTATCTGCTATTTTGCATTCTTTATCGCCTTATCTAATACAATTGTGAAAAGCAAAGCGCTAAGCACGCATCCTTGTTTACTCCTTTCATCGTTTCGAATTCTTTTGATTCCTCATCGTTTGTTCTCACAATATTTCTGTTTTCTCTGTACATGTAGTTTATTACATTTATTATATCCTACTCCATTCCTCTTTCTGCTAGTTCGTCCCATATGTCTTCTCTCCTTATCTTGTCAAAAGCCTTTTCGAGATCTCCGAAGCATATGTGCATTTCTATGATCTTCTTAATTAGTTTCTCGTTTAGTTGTCTGAGTATGAATATTTAGTCTTGCGTACTTCTCCTTCTTCTGAATCCGCACTGGCTCTCCTCTACTGTTGTTTCTAGTTTGTCTCGCATCCTTTTTTCTAGCAACCTTTTCATTATCTTATTTTTTATATTTGTTAGTGTGAATCCTTTGTAATATTCGCATATTCTTTCATCCCATTTCTTATGTATTGATAGAATTATTCCTTCATTCCATTCTCTTGCTGTTTCCCCGCTCCTTAATATGTCATTTATAGTTTCGTTATTTATGTCATTCCCTCTTCTCCCATGTGTTTCATCATCTAGGTGGTTATATCGTCTGTACCTGGTGCTTTCCCGTTTTTTAAGTTTTTTTATTGCTTCTTGTACTTCTTATTTTTTAATTTGCTAGTTTTTTTTCTCCTGCCTTTCTTGCAACTTTTCCTCTCATTTTTGTGTTACGTTATCTTCTTCATACTGTTCGGTTATTTCTTTGAAATATTGTCTCCATCTTTCCATTATCTTCTCTTTATTCGTGATAATTGTTCCAATTTTATCTTTTATGTTCATCATGTTAATCATCAAATCAGAAATTAATCCATGGACATATCCCTTGTACATTTCTGGACTAAATATGGACTTAGTACACTATTGGTATTTTCATATATAGCAAGTTTACATCTTCTAACCACCAGTATGACAATTATAAAATACAAACTAATTTGAGTGAGAGAATTTTCCCAGATTTCTACAGATTTCTCATGAATTCTCAAGATTTCGAGAGATTTTTCGATAATTTCGAGATCATTTAAATCAGAACATCCAAATTGGTTCACAAGATTGACTCGATGAAAACATACAGTTGTTCATTCTACTTTTTTTTTAAATGCTTGAAATATCTAAACATTTTTAAATTATATAATATTAAAAGAGATTTTTAAATAATTTCCACGTTTTCTCAATATTTTTCGAGATTTTTTATAGATTTTCAAATAATTTTCACGATTTCTCAATATATTTCAAAACTCCTATAGATTTTCCAATTATTATCATGTTTTCGGCAGATTTTTTCAATAATTTTGAGATAAAAAATGTAAATTGGTTGACATATTTCAATAACTCCCAAAATTTCTCAATAATTTTTAAAATTTCCATTGATTTTCCAATAAATATCAATAATTCAAGAGATTTTTGTCTCCATCTTTCCATTATCTTGTTTTCATTCGTTATAATTGTTCCATTTTTATCTTTTATGTTCATCATGTTAATCATCACATCAGAAATGAATCCATGGACATATCCCTTGTACATTTCTGGACTGATCCTAAATATGGACTTAGTATGCCAATGGTATTTTCATATATAGGAAATTTACATTTTCTAACCACCAGTAGGACAATTAGAAAATACAAACTGATTTGAGTGAGAGAAATTTCCCAGATTTCTACAGATTTCTCTTTAAATCTCAAGATTTCCAGAGATTTTTCGATAATTTCGAGATCATTTAAATCAGAACATGTAAATTGGTTCACACGATTGACTCGATGAAAACATACAGTTTTTCATTCTACATTTTTTTTAAATGCTTGAAATATGTAAGCCTTTCTAAATTATATAATATTAAAATAGATTTTTAAATAATTTCAACGTTTTCTCAATATTTTTCGAGATTTCTATAGATTTTCCAATAATTTCCATGATTTCTCAATATATTTCGAAATTCCTATAGATTTACCAATAATTATCATGTTTTCAGCAGAATTTTTCAATAATTTTGAGATAAAAAATGTAAATCAGTGGACATATTTCAATAACTCATAAGATTTCTCAATAATTTTTAAAATTTCCATTGATTTTCCAATAAATATCAATAATTCAAGAGATTTTTGAATTATTCTCAAAATATTCAAAAATTCAAGAGATTTGATATATTTCAATAACTCCCAAGATTTTTCAATAATTTTTAAATTTCCTTTGATTTTCCAATAAACATCAATAATTCAAGAGATTTTTGAATGATTCTCAAGATATTCCAAAATTCAAGAGATTTGATATATTTCAATAACTCCCAAGATTTCTTAATAGTTTTTAAAATCTCCATTGATTTTCCTATAAATATCGATAATTCAAGAGATTTTTGAATTATTCTCAAGATATTCAAAAATTCATGAGATTTTTGATCAATTCTCAGGATAATAATAATTCCAATAATTTTCAAGATTTGTGGAAATATCTCAATAATTATCGAGATTTATAAAGATTTTTCAATAAGTGCTAAGATTTCTTAATAATTTTCTAGAGTGAGTTTTCTACATATTTCTGATATTTAAAATAAATATTTTTTTTTAAATATTTAAACATTTCTAAATTTTATCAATATTACAAGAGATTTTCCAATAATTTCCTTGGTTTCTGAATATTTCTCTACATTTCTATAGATTTTCCAATAATTATGATCATTTCGTGTTATTTTTTATCTTAGTTGCTTTATATCTAAATCAGAAATTTAAGCATAAAAATCCTGTGATTAAGGAAATTATAATAGTTTGCCTTAATAAAATTAGACCTATAGAGAGGGGATGATTTATAAAAAATAAATAAGTTTGATATCATTAACGATATTATTAATATAAGAGTAATGCAGAGAATAGTTTAGAAATCGTTTTCTTTCTCTGAAGTTTTAAAAGACTAATCTTAAATTTCTTTCCATAGTTTTAGGTTCTGCCCAAAATTCTCATTCATTCTTTCACCAAAATTTCGTCCATGATTTTTTGTTTTCTTTCCTTTATTATTAAATTTGTTTTGTTTCCCTTTCCTTTGTATTTTTCATAATCTTCTATTTTTTTGCCTCTTTTATTATTAAATTTGTATTGTTTCTCTTTTCTTTGTATCTTTCATAATCTTCTTTTTTTTTGTTTGTAGGTATCTTTTCCATTTTATTTTTGTCCATTATCTTATTTTTGACTTTCTCTGTCCACCAGTTTGTCTATTTCATTTCCCTGTTTCCAATTTTTGTTCTTCCGCAGGTCTCATTTGCCGTTTCTAGTATATTTCTTTTGAATGTCTCCCATTTTCCTTCTATCTTTAGCTTAATTTCGCTCTCTCTGAATTTATTTTGTAGTACCTCTTTGTATTTCTCTTGTGTTTCTTTTTCTCTTAATCTGTAGGCTTTTATCGTTTCTTCAACTTTTATCGTCCTCTTGTCTGTGTTTTTTTTTATTTTCTTCCAACTCATGTCCATTTTTGACAGGTGACTTCCTATTTCAGCTTGCCTTCTAACTCTCACATTCATTATTTTGTTCCAGCTATTTCTATTAATTGGGTGGTAGTCTATTATCGATCTTTCGTTTCTGTTTGGTAGTTTCCTTGCTTACTTGTGTATGTTTTTGTGTTTGAATTTTGTATTTATTATCACAAGGTTGTTTTCAATGCATATTTGCATTATTCTTTCTCCATTGTTGTTGTTAATTTCTCATCCTTATTAGGATGAGGATATTAGAGGATATAGGACTCCTCTTCTATTCCGCTATTTTGGCATCCTACTTTTCCGTTTAGATCTCCCATTATCATTATGCTTCTTTTCCTTCATCTATTTCCCTTTGTATGTTTTCAAGTTATATAATATGTAAGTTTTATAGTTTGCAGTCATCGAAACCAATGCCTCAAAATAACGTATATTTTATTACTAAAAAATACTATTTTGTTTTCTGAATTTTGAATAATTAATTTTTCAATTTGCTTGCGAAATATTCATAAATATTTAAAACATTTTAACACACACAAAAAATTTTCATGAACTTCAATTCACTGCATATTTTTATTAAATTTCGTGTGCATCAAATATTTGTGGAACATAATAAAATAAATATGAATGTCAACTAATTTTCCGTGAATTGTATATATATGTTTGTAAATTTTTAATAATTTGCAGTAAACTTAAATGAAATATTTTCGGAATTAATTATCATCAAAGCTGGGCAAATATGCACTAAGTATAGGTTAAAATATGCATGCAATATGCACTTATGCAAGAGCAATAGCAATTTATGATAATTATTGATCATTTATATATTTATTTATTTTATTTATTGATATTGATCATAAACGTTAATAAAAGTTATATTTGATATATGATTGATATGTGAAATATTTATGGGAAACATAAACATTTAATTTTATTATATTGATATTTTTTCTTTTCTATTTTACACGTTGGTAATATTATTACATTTTATATAATAACAGTATTCTCCTATACTTAGTTATTTTTTAATTTTCATTTTCGACCGGTTTCGGTTAAATAAATTAACCATCCTCACGAAAAGTTGTCAAGAAAGAATGAAGAGCATAAATATGTCATGTTACACATATTATTAGATATTTGGCACTGTGCTGCTTGTTGTGAGGTGATTGTGTCTTGTATTTTGGTGAACCGAATTTTGACTACATTGACAACATAGACAACATTGTTGTCTTGTATTTCTGTGAAGTATTTCTATTTGTAGGTTTTTAGTTGAATCTTATAACAGGATTCTCCTGTACTTAGTTATTTTTTATTTTTATTTTCGACCGATTTCGGTTAAATTAATTAACCATCCTCAGGAAAAATTGTCTGGAAACTATAAAGAGCATAAATCTGTCGTCTTACACACATTATTAAATATTTTGCACTGTGTCTATTGTGACGGGATTGTGTCTTGTATTTATCTGAACCAAATTTTGACAATATTGACAACATATATATTCGGTATTTCGGTGAACTATTTTTATTTGTAGGTTTTTAGTTGAATCTTCTGATATTTTTATAAAAATTTCTGCAACTTGGATACATTTTCTGAGTTTAAGAAAAATCTTCATTTTTACAATAAAACATGAACGCTGTTAGGTTTTTTTTTAATTCTTTTTTCATCTCTATAGCATATACCAGCGATAGAATGGTAAAATGTTTCGTGTTAGATACGATAAGTTTCAGGCACTGGAACGCCATAATTGGTAAAACATTTTAATGGAACCTTTGATATTATAAAGATATTCGCTCTCGTTCATCCTGGCTCCATTCTACAGCACAAACAAACCAAACACACAAAAACGCACGTATTTTAGGTCCTTATCAATCTCATTTCATTTAAAATTTAAAAGCCTTTGGATCATGCTTGTTTGATTTAACTCTTTGAAGTATGTTCGTGATCAGCTGAATGTAGCTAGTAGGAAATTTCGATGATATGAATTATTTACGAAGGTTTTTAAAAAGTGTGCACTCCAATGTCATACTTTTACTATGCAAAGTTGCTGCATTTCAACAATAAATAAATAAAAAGCGCTTAGAGAGAATTAGTAATTTGTTAGATTTGTTTACGACTGGAAACTCTTGGTACACACGTGTACATGTTTTATCGACTTGGACAAGAAATTTATATATTTCTCGCATGGAAGTTTGAATTGTTTGTGCTCCAGTAGCAGGTATTGTGAAGAGCACAGCCACTTGCTTAAAATGACTTATTATGTTGTCCAACATATATCACTTAGTATGATAGTACATTAGTTTATGAAGTTTTAATAAGTTTTGTTTGCAACACCGTGCATTAGTTTAAATTGTTTTTAACAAGTTTTGTTTTAAACAATTGATATCTTCATTGATAATGTTTGAAAACAAAAATAAAATAATGTTACCAATTACATTGTTTTAAAAAGTTTGTTTTATTTATAATAATTAATGGCTTTATTTACAATATTTAAAAAAAAATAACGTGGCAAATTTAGCAATACGTCATTTGAAACGTATGTCTTGTTCTTTAAATAGTCCATAAAATGTTTTCAGTTTTTCACGTTTTTCACGTCATTTTCACGTTTGAGATTTATAAATATTGTGAAATTATCTCCTAAATTATCAATGTCCTTGGGATATTAATGCTACTAATTTTATTTGATTACCATTATTAGTGCTTGATTAATATTTAAAGGGAAAATTAAACATGTATATATTCTAGGTGAATATTTTGCCTTTAATTGCATTATTAATTATTATTTTTAGAGTGTACATTTTTTGGATATAAGCCAAGCGGCCTCTCATCGTTCATTTTCTTTATTTTAGAGTCTATGTTACTAGAAATTAAGTACAAGACAATGACCCTGCTTTAGGTTGGACCACTGATTACTTCAATATATATATAAATTAAATTAACTATAAATAAAAACCAATGAACTAAGTACCTATATGAAAATATCTCGTAGATAAATGAAATAAAATATATACAAAATAATAAACCATAAATAAAAATAAATAAATTTTAATTTATTAGTGATTAGTGATTGAAGTGTTCAAATAAATATACTTTAATTTATTAATACAAAATTATAAATTGTCAAACTTTGTTTATACTTAGAAACAAGCGAAAACTGTCTTTGGATAGGTAACAATGTCAATTATCAATTTTGATAATTTTGCATACTTGATTAGTGATTGATTGGCTTCAGTTCGTTGTACAGCTTAGTAAAAAAAATCTAGATTTGAAGATGTTTTCAATAAAAACTACAAGAGAAAGTGGATATTTGCCCTTATACAAAACTATATAATTCCTTTGCAGAGTAACTAAAGCAGGTGATCCTGTGTACTGTTAAATTGTGTGTGCACTATTAAATACTCGATATGAATTATATTAATGTTGTATTCTGTAAAACCTTCTGATTATGGACGCATATAGGAAATTATAAGTTGTCATTAACTCATATGAATCTAAATTATGTGATTTTTCTGATTATGTATACAGGGCAATCCAAATTAAGTGTTCATCTTCAATAAATATCTTCAAATAAGTGTAATAAAAAATATCTAAATTTGAAGAAGTTTTCGATAAAAACCACAAGAGAAAGTGGATATTTTCCCTTATACAAAACTATATAATTCCTTTAGAGAGTAACTGAAGCAGGTGATCCTGTGTACAGTTAAATTGTATGTGCACTATTAAATTCTCGATATGAATTATTTTAATGTTGTATTCTGTAAAACCTTCTGATTATCGACGCACATAGGAAATTATAAGTTGTCAATAACTCATATTAATGTAAATTATGTGATTTTTCTGATTATGTATGCACTGTGATCCAAATTAAGTGTTCAACATTGGTAACATTGTTATTATAAAACACACAAAATTGTTTAAATTCGCTATTAGTAATTTAACGCCCCTTGAGATAGGGAGATCTAATACGTAATTGACCATCGCTTTTCAAGTTTTGAAGCAAAATGCATTTTTTAAATGGAAACTGCTGTATATTACTTTTTTTCTGTTAAAACATAAGCAAGTGAAAGTTTAAAGCAAATGAAAAACTACTTCGATATTAAAATTTCTAAATACTTATTAATATACAAACATATAATATTTATTATTAATAATGAATATGCGATAATTATTTTCAGTAGTGTAATATGTATTTCAAAATTATATATATAAAAATATATATAAAAATATATATAAATATAGTTAAGCGCCCACTTAAATGTATCATACTAATTTACTTTAAATGGAATGAGATGCTTTATTCTAATATAGGACTAACGAAATTTAGGAAAATGTATTTGCAAAGAACAAATAACCAGAAATTTGCAAAAAAAATGTCTATAACAAATCTGCAAAACTTGATAATTATTTTTCATCGAACTTAAGAAACTAAAATTCCAAACTCACAAGCGTTGGATTAAGCAGTAATATACTTTTTTTTTTAAATATAATTTAAAAAATCTGAGACATATTCTAACATATCAATCTAACATATTTTATAATATTCTTCAAATTCACAGAAAACTACGAAAGTTATAACAATTCAGTAAAACTTTATAAAATCTGCAAAGCTTGATAAAAATATTAATGGAAACCAACAATTAAAACTGTAAACAGTTTTGGATATACATACATATCAATATTAACTGAAATCACTCTAAATAACGTTTTGCATATAAGTGACCAAAAGTTATTGGGGCAGTTAAATATAATGTCTCTTAAAGGTTAATGAAAACTATGTGATTAATAAGTGGGGAAATTGAGTTATTAGGTCATTGTGTTATTAGGTACTGTATGGAAAAATATGGGTTAGTAATGTTATTATTAAGCTCAAGTCTCTCAAAAGTTATACGTATATAAACTATATAGTTTTACAACATTCCTAAAATATTCATAAAATTGCACAAAACTTGCCACAAATCTATATCAAATCTGCAAAACTTGATGGTAATTTATATCGAAGTAAAATAAGTAAAATTCCAAACTCTAAAAAGCTTTGGATTTAGCAGTAATATACATATTTTTTTTTAGAAATATAATAATAATTTTCTGAGAATTTGAAAATAGTTCATAATATTCTTCAAATTCGCAGAAAACTGTACGAAAGTTACAACATTTAGCAAAACTTTATAAAACCTGCAAAACATGATCAAAAAATTGATGAATACAAACAATTAATTCTAACGAGTTTTGTATATACATATCAATATTAACTGAAATCACTCCAAATAACGTTTTGCATATAAGTGACCAAAAGTTATTGAGACATAGAGATAATGTCTCTTAACGGTTAATGAAGACTATGTGATTAATAAGTGAAAAAAAAGAGTTATTAGGTCATTGGGTTATTAGGTACTGTATAGAAAAATATGGGTTAGTAATGTTATTATTAAGCTCAAGTCTCTCAAAAGTAATACTTATATTAAAATATATACTTTTACAATATTCCTAAAATATTCAGAAAATTGCACGCAACTTCCAACAAATCTGCAACACTTAATAATATTTTTTTCAACTAGAGTCGGGAAACTTTAACATTTAAATACTAATTTGAGTTAGGAAAAGTGGAATATTTCCTAACAAGTGGGGAAATAATATTTCAACATTAAGATACTAATTTGAGTTAGGAAAAGTGGAATATTTCCTAACAAGTGCGGAAATAATATTTCAACATTATAAGTTATTTATTATAAAAAGTCAATTTAATGAAATTATACATGTTATTTTTATCATTATTATAAATCTTATAAGGAACACGTTCACAATTCGTGAATTAAATTCCAGAACAGGTCTTTGTGGAAGTAGAAATAGGATTATTATTTACGGTAACCTCTTCATTATTGAAAGCAGTACAATTTTGACTCAGCTATTTAATTTAGAAATAATTTTAAAATATTAAAATTATCCATATTTAATTTATTTTCCAAACTTAGTAGAAAAAATCATGTGTGAAACACGTAGGAAATCCATTTCTTTACGTATGCGGCATGTTTTTAATCTCGGCTATCATTTCGATAAGAAATCCCATGCCTAGTATGAAAAAAAAATACATTTCCTAACTTACTGCACAAATAGCTGTTTTATTAAACTAAAACAATAAAATTCCATACTCCAAAAAGTTTTAGATTTGGCAATAAGGAATGAAACATTTTTTTTGTTTTGAACAATTTAATAATAGTTTTCTGAGAATTTGAGAAATATTTCACCATAATCGTCAAATCCTCAGATTATAAAATTGTACGAAAATAAGGCAGAAAGGTGGACAGTCTAATAAAGAGTGTTATCTCTTGTATCGAAGTAACAACAAATCTGCAAAATTTAATAATTAATTTCATAGAAAAAAAAATTCCAAACTCTAAAAAGTTTAGGTTTCAGCAATATCAAAAGAAACATGCTTACTTTAGATATATTTATTAATACTTTTCTGAGAATTTGAGAAATATTTTACACTATCTTCGAATTCTCAGAAAATTGTGCGATAGTTACATCTGCAAAATCTGTACAAATTTAATCGAACCAAACAATTAAAACTACAAAAAAAAATGGAGTCTCAAAACAATATTAATTGAAATCACCCCAAATAGTAATTTGCAATTTGCATGTAAGTGACATTGTTGCTGAGACATTTAAAGATAATTTCTCTCAAAGTTGAATGAAGACTGAGTGATCAATAAGTTAGGAAATTGAGTTATTAGGTCATTAGGTTATTAGGAACTGCAGGGAAAAATATGGGTTAGTACTGTTATTATTAAGCTGAAGTATCCAAAAGTTATACGTATATTAAACTAAATAGTTTTAAAATATTTCTCAAATTGATATTCTTACAATTACACGAATATTACAACAAATTTGCAAAACTTAAAAAACTGAAATTTGTAACAACAATCTTTACATTTTGCAACATTAAATGAAACATCATTTTCTTTTGGTAGTATTATTATTAAAGAGAAAGAGAAACCATCTATATGGGATTATCGACTTTTCATGGGGTCTTTTCGCCTTATTTATTAATAATTTTCTGGGAATTTGAGAAATATTTTTCACAAATTTCGAGATTTCTGATCTCAGAAAATTGCAAATGCAAAATTTAGTAATTATTTTTCACGAAACAAAAAAAACTGATATTCCAACTCTAAAAAGGTTTTAGATTTAACAGTATTAAATGAAAGATAATATTTTTTTTTTAATAAGTACTAAGTGATCATTTAATTTCAGCTCTAGTTATCCATGGAAATTTAAGACTTTCTGTTCTTATTGTTTTTTCGAGTTTCTTATTGGTTGCTTAAATTTTTATAAGTAGAGCTAACATTTAAATGACCACTCGGTAATTAGTACTTAATAATTTCGTGAGAATTTGAGATATATTTCACAATATTGCTCAAGTTCTCAGAAAGTTATACGAAACTTACGAGAAATCTGCAAAACTTATTATCTATTAAACTAATTATTTTACATGAAACTAAAAACTTTAAGAAAATCCATCTCCTGATTTATTTTGTTTTAGCAATATTAAACGAAACATACTTCTAATATTTATTAATGATTTTTTAAGAATTTCAGAAATATTTCAATATTCCTCAAATTCCCAGACAATTGAACAAAAGTTGCAACAAATCTGCAAAATTTATGCAGAAACTTGAATTTTCAAAAACATTTCAAACCGTTTTGTATGTAGGAATATTAAATGATATCTTAATTTTACAAACAAATTATTATAATTATTGTATTTTGTTTAATGATAATGTTGAAATATAAAAACTATAGAATCAATGCACATACAATTTTCTTTAAAATTGTATAAACGAATGTTACTCAGCTATTAAACACAACATACACCGTTGTTTATATTTATTATATTTGTAATTTAATTTAATTAATATTTAATAAATGGTATATTATTTTATTATGTTTTTTATTTAAGTTGATTAATATTTAATAAATATTATATTATTTTAATATATTTATAACTATATCCTGATATATAATAAATATAAATAAATCAAGATATATAAATTGTTATAAAAATCTTAGTTCCAAAATGTTATTTAATTACCAGTAACCAGATTGGTTTCATCATTTAATGATTCACAATCTAAAGATTTTTGATGTTTGTAATTTTTTTTTTTTAGATTTGCAGATTTGTTTTAATTTTCGCGCAATTTTATGAATATTTGGGGAATATTGTAAAACTTTTTAGTTTAATATACGTATAACTTTTGAGAGACTTCAGCTGAATAATAACAGAACTAACCTATTTTTTTTTCTGCATGTAGTACCTAATAATCAAAAGACCTAATAACTCAATTTTCTAACTTATTAATGACAATCTTTATTAAACTTTGAGAGAAATTATCGTTTTGCAAATGCTTTTTACAACAATGTTGGTCATTTATGTGCAAATTGGTATTTTGGAGTGATTACAGTTAAATAATATTACTACATCCAAAAGTGTTAAAAATATTTTAATTGTTTAGATCGATTCTCGTCTTTAATTTTCATATTATTTTTTGTTTCTCTTTTTCCATTAAATTTATTATTAGATTGTATGAATCGGTGGTTAATACTTGTTGAAATATCTTTAAATTAGTATAAATAAAACAATGGTCGTGCCACCGAAAAAATTGTAGAGTTTTTCTATTAAAAATTTGTGAAACCTTTATTTATTTATTGACCAATTGCTTCATTTATACTAAATTTATTATTATTATCTTAAAAAAGAAAAAAATTCTCGTCTCTAATTTCCAATATTCATTTCTTTTATTATTATTTGTGCCCACATCAGATTTTGTTTATATAATATTGTGGCTAGATTCAAAATTATAAATGTATGTATTTTTTTTATTATTTTATTCATGATAACATGCATAAAGTAAAAGATAATTATTCTAAAACTCCAAGGAATTTTTTTTTCTTGTCCTTAATTCTCAATTTTTTTTTTAAATTATTTTCAATTAAATTTATTAGTTTTTGTGCTCACATTAGTTTTTTTTAATATGATAGTTATATTTCAGTGTATACGAAACTATGATGATATGTCATTATTTTAATCATTTTATTAAATTTTTCTAAAACTGCAAAGAAAGAAAATTGTTCTTGTCTGTAATTTTCGATAAAATTGATTATTTTTTGTGCGCACGTCAGATTTTGTTTTGTATGATATTGTTCTTCCCGTCAGTAGTTATTACCACTTCATTTGTCAAAGGGTGTTTGTGGAAGCACCATAAAAGCAATTTAGTATGACAAATATGTATATTAAACCGCGGGATATGAGCATCGCGTTTAATAATATTGTTGCGGTTTATGAAAGGCAGATGTTCAGAGGATCTCGTCGCACCTGAACTCACGCGAATATTCAATTTTCTTGAGGCACAACTGTAAGATGAGGTGGATCCTCGCCTATTCCGTCTTGTTGTAAGTCGCGGCACGCGGGCCATAAAAATGCACAGGGCGGAATCGGCCGCAATTACCACGGGCGAAAACTTTTCAGTCCTTTTATCTCACGCTCGGCGTACGTGGAAGAGGAGGAAAATGCAAATCGGCGGGGGGAAAGTCCCGAAGGGAGGCACGTGGGTACTCACCGTGCTCGAATTGAATTAGGCGGACGCTCGAGGACACATGTCGATCCTGCGACTCCTGCCGTTGTCCCTGCGAGGACCTCGGATAACTGACACCTGCGGGACGTCGCCGATTAGCACGGTTCGCGGTGCGCGCACTAACAGCGATCGGCGCCGGCTGAGGCGGCGTCGGCGTCTGTGCCGGACGAGCGTCGGGACGCGCCTGGACTCCGCATAGCCGCGCGACGAGGAGCACGACGACCTGCCGAGCGTCGCTTTCCAGCGGCCCGCGGGACCTCACGCACGGGCAAATGCGTGTAAACCTCACGCACGACGAATGCGTGGCGATGGGAAGAGACGAGGGCTCTTCTTTCGGTCCGTCGAGTGCACTGGGGGCACCTGGAGGTTCGAAGAGAGCGGCGCACACTACGGAGACGACGCTCGCAGAATTCGAATCGCGGTGTACTGCGGGATCGCGCCTGTCATCCGTAACACCTACTCACTCCTCTCTCCCACCACCGCCGTTATCCTTTGCTCCGTCTTTTTTCGCTCCCCATTCATACGCCCGCCCACGCATCAGCGCACCCACGCACCGACGAAGAGATGGGGATTGTCCTGGAGGTGGCCGCTGCATCGGGCAACCACATTTCGCCATCATGCATAGGTTGTCACCACCGAAGATAAACCGATTAATCGATTAATAAGTTGATTAGTCCATTATGTTGGATTTCAAATTAACCCACCAAATTGTAATAAATCCATTAACTAATTTATACAGGGTGAGTTTTTTTTTTAATTTTAAGCATTGTGATCTCGGAAACCATATTTTGCATAAACTCTTATAACGACAACTCTTTCCTCATCTAACCGAATCTCTATGTCTTCTAGTTTCCGAGACCCCAATGCTTAGGGTGAAAAAACAAACTCACCCTGCATATAGATTCATCTAATCTATGATAATTATGGTTTTTATATCTGCTGACGATATAAAAACACTGGCAGTTTTGGCACATTCAGTTGATATTTGAGTCGTATACAGGGTTATTCAAATTCGATTACCACTATGGGGTTATCGAAAACGGTAAGAGATACGAAGTCGGTTAAATTAGGGCAAAGTTGCGTAGTCATATGGGGAACTATGTTCAATAAAGATATTTAAAAAAAATCCAATGATTGCTGAGATTTTTTTTTTTAAATTGAAATTTTGCAAAATCTTATTTATTTTTTCCTGTCGTTACTTGAAGAGATATTAAAAAAAATATAAATACATCATCATTGCCACTCTTTCTCATCTACATCATGTGAATTTTAGATTTAGGATCAGACGTTTCGTGTGAGTGCAACCGTCACCAAGTTTAAATTTTTATATACGGACCTGCAATTTTTATTTTTATTTTGAGTTATACTCGTCTATTCTGTTACAATGATGTGCAACACTTGTGGTTTTAATAACGTTTTAATATGTAAATAAACCAAAATCTACAATTAGCACTAAACTGGTATTAAAATATATATATATATTTATTATAAAATTATTATTCATTATTATAACACCTAAAATTCGTATTCAATTGTTAAATTCTATTTAGTAATAATATTAGTATTAAATGTAAATGTAAATGTATGTATTTCTTGTTAAAAACTTAGTGTTGCATAAGATGCAATGTAACGTTTATAATAATTTTTCTTAGATTTTAAACTGTTTTCATGGCACTCTAGTTTATATATATATATATATATATATATATATATATATATATATATCTTCTTCTTCTGTTGCCTTACACCAATGTGCGTTGGCGAATTATCATTTATTGTATAATTGTTAAAGTTTTGTTTATTGCAGCTTGGCATATGTCGCCAAACTTTCTTATTCCGGTCCAGTTCCTGATGTTCCTAAGCCATGATAGCTGTTTACGTCCGATGCCCCTTTTGCCTTCTATCTTTCCTTCGAGTATGAGCTGGGGAATTCGATATTTTGGCCCCCTTAGTATGTGACCCAGATATCCTATCTTGCGCTGCTTTATGGTGTTGAATAGTAGTCTGTCCACACCCGCCCTTCTCAGCACTTCCTCGTTGGTAATGTGGTCTACCCATGGGATACGGAGCATTCTTCTGAATGTCCACATCTCGAACGCCTCGATCTTGTTAATGGATGCTGCTTTTATCGTCCAGGTTTCTGCTCCATACAGTAGAACTGGCCAGACGTAGCATTTGACCATTCTGTGGCGGATTTCTAAGTTAAGGTTTTTATCGCATAGCAAGGGACGTAATTTGTTGAATGCCTGTCTGGCTTGTTCCACCCTACTCTTGATCTCTTGTAGTGGGTCCCATTTGTCGTTTACTAGTGTGCCTAGGTATTTCGTGCTCGTAGTTCTTTCTATCGTTTCCCCCTCTACTGTGATGGACGCCCCTGCCTGATTATTACGGCTTATAACCATGAATTTTGTTTTGGATCTGTTGATTCTTAGTCCGGCTTCCGTCCCCTTTCTGTTTATGTTGTTCACTAGTAGCTGTAGGTCTTGTTGGTTGCTTGCTATGATCACTGTGTCGTCTGCGTATCTTATATTGTTTATTGTAGTCCCGTTCACCTTTATTCCGATTTCTATATCATCGAAGGCTTCTGAGAATATTTGTTCGACGTAGAGGTTGAATAGCATTGGTGACATTATGCATCCTTGACGCACCCCTCTTTTTATCTCGATTTCTTCTGTCGTTAATTGGTTGTTAATATATATATATATATATATATATATATATATATATATACATTTACATTTAATACTAATATTATTACTAAATAGAATTTAACAATTGAATACGAATTTTAGGTGTTATAATAATGAATAATAATTTTATAATAAATGTTCAAATATATTGCCATTCTCTCGAATGCAAAGGGCCGCTCTACGTCGAATGTTATTCACTTCTCGTTGTATATCACGCTGCCTTACACTAATAAAACTTTCTAAAATGTTTGCCCGACGTTCGTCAATATTATTTGGTACTCTGCGATAAACTTTATTTTTTAACATGCCCCACAAAAAAAAATCTAATGGCGATAAGTCTGGCGACCTAGCTGGCCATCCGATAGGTTAACGGTTACCTATCTACCTATTTTGCAATTGCTCATTTAGGTACTCCCTAACTGCTCTAGAATTATGAGGAGGAGCACCATCTTGCTGCAACCATATTTAATTTATTCGACGGAGAGGTATTTCCATGATAAATTCTTCTAATTCATCCCTGAGAAGCGTCAAATATCTCTCCGCATTGAGGTTTTCCTGATAGAGGAATGGTCCTATAATTCTGTCTCCCAACAGACCAGCCCATACATTAATACCAAATCTAACTTGGTTTCAAACGTCGGTATTTGTTCGTGGATTGACTGTTGACCGGATGTGTTCATTTGGTCTATTGAAAAGTCCACAATTTGTGAACGTACATTCTTCTGACCAAATTATAGTGTTTAAAAAATGATCATAATTTTCAATACGCTCATAAATCCAATTATAAAACTGCAACCTCCGCTCACAATCACCAGGAAATAAACTCTGGGAAATGTGAATTTTGTATGGTTTAAAATTATTTTTTCTAAGAATCCGTCAGACTTTTGTTTGTGGCAAATTCAAGTAACCGCTACTTCATTGGTCGACTTCGATGGATCGTTTCGTATCTACAATAAATACTTGATTTTTAGATAACGATACGTATTTACAATTTTCTAGCTACCTCTTGCAGAACCATCGCCGTTACATGTTCCAAAACACGGTTTCCATAAGGCAGTCTGGGTTTCTTGAAAGATCCATACTGCCCTAAATTGTAATCCAATTTTTTAAACATAGTTTGGGATGGCAGGGGTCGGGATAAACTTGTAAATAGTTTTCACTTGCTCGAGCAGAGTTTCTCTTACAATGATAGTAAATTCTTAAATATCTCTTTTGTGTTCGTTAGAAAACATTTTTAAGAAGTAACTAAGCACCTTTGACAGTCAACAATGTCCAGTTTTATTGTTTTGTAAGAATGTCTCCAATTTTAAACTGTTTTCATGGCACTCTAGTCTATATTTTTATTTTTTAAATCCAGTTTAGTGCTATTTGTAGATTTTGATTTATTTTCATATTAAAACGTTATTAAAACCACAAGTATTGCACATTATTGTAACAGAATAGACGAGTATAACTCAAAATAAAAATTAAAATTGCAGGTCCGTATTTAAAAGTTTAAACTTGATGACGGTTGCACTCACACAAAATGTCTGATCCAAAATCTAAAATCCCCATGCTGTAGATGAGTAAAAGTGGCAATGAAGATGTATTTATATTTTTTTAATATCTCTTTAAGTAACGACAGGAAAAAATAAATAAGATTATGCAAAATTTCAATTTAAAAAAAAATCAGCAATCATTGAATTTTTTTAAATTATCTTTATTGAATATTGTTCCCCATATGATTACGCAACTTTGCCGCAATTTAACCGACTTCGTATCTCTTACCGTTTCCGATATCCCCATAGTGGTAATCGAAATTGAATAACCCTGTAGATGCACAACCCGCGAAGTCACAAAAATTTAAAAAAATTGATACCGGCAATCGGTAGTTTAATGAATCTTCCACGTATTGTAATGAACATTTCCATTGAAAACCCGCCAAATGCTTTGCTTTTGTGCTTTAAAAATCACGTTTAAATTCAAAACCCGCCAACTGAAGCAGTCATTTAGATACAAAGTCCGCCAAGTGCATTTTAACCAATCGACGCATTCGAAAGTATTACGTGGCGTCACACATGCTGCTCGGTCATCACATTGTCATCACCAGTTGTTATTGTCAGTGCAAAATGGATTCCTGTGAAACAAAATTGACAAAAACACCACCAAATAAAAGCAGGAAAAACAAAAAGAGACAAACCCATAAAAGACAAGTACGAAAACGTTTAAAGTAAGTTTATTTTCTCTATACATTTGTAGCAGACATCGTTGTGCATTGTATTTTTCTGCAGATATGCTGCACATGCCTTGCCAGAAATTCCTGAATGCAAACAAAATAATTATTTGGAATGTAAGACTTTAAAAACGTGCGATGTAAGGGCGTTTCATAATCGATTTTACAATTTAAAAAAAGTATACCAAGATTCAATAATATAAAAATATTGCACTGCTGACAAACGAAAGAGATCTAGGATTAGAGATAATACTAGACAGAAAAGATTACTTACAATTAAATACAGCATTCGGAAAGATAATTCACAAGCGGCAAAAGTTTGTCGTAATTTTTTTGGAGTATTTTAGATATTAAAAAAGACGAGTACATGGAGTAATGAGGCGATTTTTGGCAAGACGCTCTCCACCAAGAGAAATTCGCGGGGGTGACAGATTAAAACATAAGAATGACAATAAGAAAAATGCAATATCAACATTCATAGAGAGTCTCACTTGTTCTGAAACCCATTACTGTCGCAGTCAAACAGTAGTTACAACATACCTACCTTGTGAGCGAAATATCCGACCATTGCACAAAATGTACAATAAGTCAGTGGATAAACAATTAAAAGTTAAAGAATGTTTTTTTAGACACTATGTTAATAATCACTACAATATAGGCTTTGGAACACCTTTGACAAATATGTGCTCAGATTGTCTAAAAACCCAAAATAAGCTCAAAACTGAAGCAAATCAAGACGTAAAACAAGAAGTAATGTTGGCTAACAGGGCACAGAAGCTAAAGGCACATGCTTTTTACGTGTTCCTTAAAACTGATTGTAATAATATTCAGAGTTTCTCATTCGATTGTTAGAAAAATCAACTAAAACTAGCTGACCAATCAGCTTATTTTTCACAACAATTCAATTTGTATAACTTTACAGTTGTAAAGGGACCAACATCTACAAAGATGAAATTGAAAGCGTAACTTCATACTTGTGGACAGATAAACAATTACCAAAAAAACCCAGTATCGTAGCCTCAGCTCTCTTTCATCTTCTTCTTCTTTATATGGTATCTCCTTTCAGGAGGTTTGCAATCATCATCGCTATCTTCACCTTGGAGGCGGCAGCTCGGAATAACTCTTGGGATGTGGTATCATACCATTATCTCAGGTTACGCAGCCATGAGCATCTTTTTTATATTCTCTCCAAATTTGACTTTTCTGAAAAAGTTACAACTGTTCGTATTTTTGCTAATGGGTGCTCTGAGTAAAAAAAGAATTCCATCGTTATTAGTATGCTCGCTTCATGGGTGTGTCGAGTGGCTCCAAATCACATTTCCAAAATTGAATTTATTTTTCCCGTAGTCGGACATTCCTACATGCCTCCCGATCGAGTGTTTGGGGTCATCGAACAAAAAGTTAAAAAAAAATCTGCAATTACAAATCCAGAAGAATATTATAACATAATTAGAGACTTCTCCAGTATCAAGGTTCTAGGAAAATATAGGGATGCTTATCAATGGAAGGACGCAAAGACTTCGGTTATTAAACCTCCAACAAACTGGCTTTACAGTTTAACTGCGCCAAAGATTAATTTTGAAAAAGATAGATGGTAATGTTAAAGTACGCGGCGAGGTAAATTATAGGAGCGATATTGAAGCTCTACAAGGCATTGTTAAACGTGGAAAGACGCTGGCTATGTTAAATCCTAACATCATCATGCAATTGGGAAGACCTGTCGATCCACAGAAAGGGGCATCCGTCGCCAATTTATTATCAAAACATTATGGAGATGAGTGGAAGGCGTTACCAAATCTACAATTTTATTGGGAGGTAATTGATCAAGAACTTTTGGAAATACCCATAGAAGATAATGATGAAACTACTTGCTGCCGAAACAATGATCTTGAAATAGACACTGATTTTAGGGTATAAACTAACCCTAAACTTTACAAATTTGTATTTTTCTATTAAAGTTTTTTTCTTATGCTATAAGAGATTTCGCAATGATATTTTGGATATGTTTTTAATTATAAATAAAATTAAACTACAATATATAAAAAGTGTTTAACAATATTCTTTAAGTTCACATGCAAAACCCGCCAAGTCCATTAAGTTCACATGCAAAACCCGCCAGTCATTTTTTGAATCTTTGATATTAATACACCTAATGCGTCTAGATTTTGGAAAATAGCCATTTTTTGCCAACAAACCATTATAGAAAAAAGTTATGCATCATAAAAAGTTCTGCATGCGCCAAAAAATGCCAATAATTTCAGTCATATACAGTTTTTGCCAGAAAATATGCAATAGAATAAGAAAGTAGAATTTTGCTCAAGAACTGTTTAGTTTTAGTCTCAGTTTTAGCCTATTTGACAGATACCACTGCTTGGCCCATGCAAGTGCTGCAGCATTCGTAGTCAATGTATCTTGTATGCTTTTCTTGCAAGTTAAGATGTTTGAATCATCGCCAAAACAACTTCCTTAACTGTGCGTGAATATGTTGAAGATGTCATTTAAATAAATCAAAATTTTAAAGGACCCAAAATAGATCGTTGAGGAATCTCTATGAGTAGTGGCAAAAAATATAAATATGTGCCATTAATGAGACACATTGTTTTCTGTTACTAAAGTATAGTTCGCGTTGGTTTTAATTTTGGCGTTTCTAAGAGCGTATTTCTTGTGATAGTTCTTGCGCCAGGATCTTAGCTCTTCAGCATCAGAGCTCTAGAGGCGGTAATGACGCATGTGCTTAAGGTTCTAGTTGAACCATTTTATCGATATATTCCTATGCCTAGAAGTTGTTTCGGGAAATGCCAGCATATCAGACACAGCATATCAGCTTATCTATGAATGTTCAAAAAATCAATGTCAATTGCGACAGTTTTATGTATTTCTATTCAGACAATTTGGATTTCAAAATTAGTCCGTATCAAACTTCTTCTGTTGCTAAATGAAAAGGTATATTACTTATTTGGTGCTCCACATCAAGCTTCTGCTGTTGCTAAATGAAAAAGAGTTAAACGTAGAATTATTGCACGTTTGGGTTCCAAGCAGCCATTTTAACATTCTGTTAAGCTTTGTACGTTGACGTAAAAAAATGAGTAATTTCTCATTAGTCCACATTAAACTTCTTCTGTTGATAAATGAAGATGAGTTAAACAGAGAATTATTGCACATTTGGGTGCCAAGCAGCCATCTTAATATCCTGATAAGCATTGTACAATAAGTAAAAATTAGAATTGTTCCTCATTAGTCCACATCAAACTTCTTCTGTTGCTAAATGAAGAAGAGTTGAACATACAATTATTGCACATTTGGGTTCCAAGCAGCCATTTTAACATCCTATTAAGCTCTGTACGTTTACTTACATAACACATTGTATAGGTACGTATCATAATATCACTAGGTTACTATCTGGGTATATTACTTATTTGGTGCTCCACATCAAACTTCTTCTGTTGCTAAATGAAAAAGAGTTAAACGTAGAATTATTGCACATTTGGGTTCCAAGCAGCCATTTTAACATCCTGTTAAGCTTTGTACGTTTACGTAAAAATTAGAATTATTCCTCATTAATCCACATCAAACTTCTTCTGATGCTAAATGAAAAAGAGTTAAACATAGAATTATTGCACATTTGAGTTCCAAGCAGCCATCTTAACATCCTATTAAACTTTGTACGTTTGCGTAACAATTTGAATTATTCCTCATAAGTCCACTTCAAACTTCTTCTGTTGCTAAATGAAGAAGAGTTAAATATGGAATTATTGCACATTTGGGTTCCAGGCAGCTACCTTAACATGGAGTTAAGCTTTGTATGTTTACTTACATAACACCCTGTATAGGTACGTACCATAATGTCACTAGGTTACTAGCTAGGTATATTACTTATTTGATGCTGTTGGGGATTCATCCACTTCCCCCTCAATCCAATTCACCTTTTCCTCGCGTTTTATCTCTGGGATCCAGGGACGTTTCACCTGTCGCCTCGTGTGTTTCCCTCCTTTGTCCTCGTCCATGATTGCTTTGGACGCCGACACGTCGACGTCGCCCACAATTGCGGCGACGACGTGGCGGTTAAAAAAATACCACCACCTGCGGCATCGTGAAAACTTGCCGAAATGAAAACTGGGGAGTGCTTCATAGATTTTTCTAATACTGTTAATCACCTAATTTTATTATTAAAAATTTTAGAAAAAAACATATCATGAGTATTTTAAGGATTTTCAGTTTATTTAGTAATCGCGAAACAACAAAAATAATGGCTAAACCTTATACCGTGCGATCAACAATTGTTTAGATAAGGGAGGCTATGACTGTGTCAGTGTTATGGAACATGAGAAAAAAAAATGAAGAAGGATTTGTATATGCATCCCTACAAAACATAGGCCTATCATAAATTGCTGCTACTAGATTTTAACAGACGTTTTGTACCCTAGAAGACATACTTCCAACATCTCCATGACTTCTTTTATCTAAATAATTGTAGATCACACGCTATAAAACTGATATGAAATTTAATTTTAAATAATGTTATCAATTTGTATTATTTTTTTTTTAATTTGGTGTATGTTTTTTAGAAGATTAAAATTTATAATCCAAAATGATATAAAATAAATTTAAATGAGTGAAACTCATTTAAAGTAATTGCGCCGCCAAAAATGCAATGTATCCAGGCTTTAACTTCCTCTGCATAAAAATTCTTCTGCAGTCAGCGTGCAAATTGGCTGCTTACTAAACGCCGATCCTCGTGGAATACCAAACGTCCCCGTGTACCAGCAACGTGTAAAATCGAGCCTTTGCAGATGCAGCCCCATTCGAATACAAAATAATAGCCCCAACTGGAATCACCGGAGCCTTCAATTATTAACAGAAAAAAAAACGACACAAATTAGAAGGGGGCGACTAATAAGGTCGGTGCCTATCGGAGCACCGTAACGGACTCGTAGGATCGTAAAATTGGAACGGTAACAGTCCGGGGCGCAATAAACACAGATTTTTATGCGAAAATTAAGAAGGGCGCGCGGGGAACGGTGGGATTCCGCTCACCTGACGCGAGGCGAGCGCAATAAAGTTTCAAAACAGTGCGGCCGTCTATAGTAAATTATCTCCCCAGATCCTATTAAAAACGAGAGAGGACGTGGAGTGGACGAAATTGCCACCTATAAACTCACACAACGAGAATGGAATTGGTTCGAAAGTTAAATGTATAACATAAAAACTGTGAAATAATACAAAGATGTACGTGTAACTTAATATATAACTATACTAATAAGTAATAACTAATACTGTACTAAATAATAATGTTTTCTTTTTATCAAAATATTCTAAAGTAAGATTGATGAAGATAAACACCATGAAATTATTATAAATGTAAATAATTACTGAAATAATATTTTGAGTGAAAAGTCGTATCTCCTGAATAAAATGATTTATTATTATTTGCAACCGGTTTCAGCTGATCATTCAGCCAACTTCAGTCAAAACTACAAAGAGGAAAACAATATAATAACATGTTAGGTATCAAATTGTATTATTGGCTAATAATTGATTATTAATAATGCAGGCCGGATATGTGCCTTTATTTGTATATATAAGCCGGCGCGAGGCGCTCAGCTTACGAATGAATAACGAACGGGCATTCAGTACTGAGCCCTTATGGCGTGCACGTGCAAGTTCGGTGCTGGTTATTAAAAAGAGGATATGTGGCTTAATGTTTTGGTGTGAGTGGATAATTATGGATTAGGTGTTGGAATGGATTAAATGTCAGTACTTATACTACAATATGTATATCAGTACAATAAAAAGAGGTGTGTCCTCGTGATTGTATAAAGAAGAGGTATGTCCTCGTAATTGTATAAAGAAGAGGTATGTCCTGATCATTGTATAAAGAAGGGGTTTGTCCTTACGATCTTTATATCTGAATTAAAGAGAGGTGTGTCCTCATGATTGTATAAAGAAGGGGTTTGTCCTTACGATCTTTATATCTGAATTAAAGAGAGGTGTGTATTCTGTCTTGGTTTTCGGTTTAGTTTTTCGGAAACTTTTTGGCACCTTCTATTACTTCCATTTCTTTTCTCTATTTATTTCATCTGTATTCTGTTTCATTAATAACTATTTTTCTGTAGCCCATTCTTACTTCATTTCCATTGTCTTTTTCTTCATGTTTCAAATTTCGCTTTGCACTTTTCTTTCTTCCAACGTTAAACCATTTTCTATGTGCATTCTTGTATGCTTCAAATTGTTCTTGGCTTTCATGATTTGCTTTTTCGTCTCCCACGTTCCCACTTCTGCTAGTACCATGTCTTGATTTATTTAGGTATTTGTTTATTTTGTATGCGCTTTTTATTTTTATTTCTACTTTTAGTTCTCTTGTTAGGAACTCTTCTATTTTTTTCGGTACTTTTCTTCTTTGCTTAAAACCCTTTTATTACGATATTATTTTTCTTCTGAAATGAGAAACATTCTGGAAATAAAATCATTAAACTAAGAAAATTAAAATAAAATACATATTCCTAGACAAATTCATTGTAATTAAATAAAATATCACAATTTAATGTTTTTAAACAATAACTACAAATAGGAAAAAATGACAACCTGGAATGGATTTCTACTGTTATAATATTTTATTCAATTAATATGTTAAAGTCATATGGTGGAAACACCAGATTTTATAAAAAGGCTCATTCTATATTAAGTTTTGGTTATAGGACTGTTATAAGGTTTGTGGAGAAATTTGATCTGAAAGTTAATATTTATGACCGTCCATGGAAAAGGGGATCTTAACATGAGGTCAAAATCAAGATTTTTATGTTTTCTGAATGCTGACATCCTGCTTAAAACGTTGTTTTTTCGAAATTTTTCGATCTTTTTTCGTTGCAAAGATGTGAATTTTCAAAGCTTAAGTTTCATAAAACCCGGCTTTCAGAAAAACGCGTTTGATAATAGTTTAAATGTGAATTTTGACCTTTCTACTAAGGCGCTATTAACTGGGGCCTCTTAACTAAAACATAGAAACGGATTATTGTATTATATAGAGGAATAGTGACTGCATCAGAATCGATATAAACTAGATTTTTTTTAAACTTTCTCTCTATAAATCGCTTTCCTGAAAACTTCCCCCATGGAAGGTCACATTTTGAGTTAGTAAAAAATAATTGAAATGAGACAAAATCTTGATTTTGAGAATAAGTGATATCATAATCTATTATGTGTATTTTTTTTATTGCAAGTTTTCAGCAAAGACGCTTTCGAAAAAAGTGACACCAAGACGTGAATAATTGCACTTATTATGTCTTAATCAATTAAAATTAGGAAGCCAAGCTGTGATCACTCTAGATTTTTTTATATATATTTAGTAGTCTATGTTAAGTGAAATCGAAAATGTGCTATTTCGTAAAAATTTCTAATTATTCATAAATAATAGTAGTTGTAATGTATGATAAAGTAAAATGGAAAACTCAAAATTTATTATTATTGGAAAAATTGGTAATTCAGATCTATGAATCTGAAAAATGTATAAGCCATATATTAGTAATAAGTATCTGATTTAAGCTTGTGATGATTGTCTATGGTAATTTTTATCTACTGTTGTACACTGTTGTGGTTTTGCAAATAATTTTCGATAAGAAATTCTACAAAATTTTAAGAAATTTTGGATAACTTGGGAATTGTTGGATACTCAGAGGTCTCTGTACCTAGTAATCATAAGTCCTGAACAACTGTCCTATTTTTGTTATATGGTTTTTAAACATTTTTCGCAGAATTCATGAGACAATCTAAAACATCACTGTTTTTCAGGATTTAGAAACAGTTATTACCAAATTTAGAGAAAATAATAATAAATTTTGATACAAACAATTACTCGCTACAAAATTTTAAGAATTCATTGTTCACTCCAATTAATAGAGTCTTATTTATGTGAATTTTCAAAGAATTTACATTAAACTTAATAATTGTGATTAATATCTAAAATTTATGCTCACGAACTAAACAAAACCTTCATAAAATTTTATTTTTTAATAGTTTTCATAAAATTCCCAGAGAATATTAACAAATTTGTAGAGCCGTTTTTGTGGTTTTACATATAATTTTTGCAAAATTTTGTAAAAAATATTAAGAAACTTATGGATATATGAGAATTGTACAATTCTACTTATGTATATGCCCCGAATAATTTTCTACTTTTTGTGATATGTTTGGTAGAAGATTGTTAGAAGTGTTAATCTAAAACCATACAGTGTAATTCATAAAAAATTAAACCGTGGTTTAGCAGTGGTTTAGCAGTGATTTACAAAGGGTTACCAAGGTTACTAAGATTAAAACACCGTTAAACCACGGCTTAAATTTTTATGAATAACACTGTTATTGTTTTTAGAGATTTTGAAAATATTATCATAACATATACGTACAAGATGATGCATTTTCTAAAAAAAACAATTGAGGCGTTCATTTTAAAAACAGCACAAGTCCAAAAATGCACAAATCGAGTTATTAACAGTAAACGGCTGTCAAGACCTATGTCTATGCCCTAACAAACCCGTTATCTCGTAAAACAATACAAGTTGCGTGTAACAGGCCAATGAAAATATAGCATTTTTTTTAAAACAATACATGTCCATCGGGTTTTTTTTCTTAAGTGTCAATATCTATACAAAAATCAAGAAATATCATCAGCAAAACTGAACAATCTTAAGGACTTAATGGGTTTCTTAGAGGAACCCCAAAATATATCATTTTATGACCGTTTTTTGCTGAGCAATATTTAAGTGTTGTTGATGAGGAACCCGGACTAAACGATGATGATAATAGTAGTGGTTGAAAAGAGTTTTAATTTTCATTAAAATATTTGAAAAAGTAAAGTATATTTTGTATTTAAACTTAATTTAGTATTTTCAAGTCTAACGTTTTCTCTGTTTTTTCTCTTGTTTCACAGTTCTTATTTAAAATCATTTTTATTTTTAAATAAGTTAAAATAAATACAACAGAATAGCCTGATTTATTTTCCCAGCACTTTGAGTATAACTTCCACTGTATCTATTTTTATATTTCCCACAAAATCTGCCAGAAGAACCACTGGTTAGGGAAATAAAGGAGACAAAATAAAGAGCCTAACTAAGTTACTAAGTTACTAAGCCTAAGTTACTAATTGAATTGGCAACTGAAAATTGGAGGAACGATCCAGAATTGGCATTGGAATGGCTGGCCCCAATCCTTCCTGAAAATGTAGATGCTCATTCTGATGAAGAAGGCGAGAATGGTGAAGATGAAGATGATTTGGATCAATGGAGTTGTGTAAATTTTAAATTAAAATTTGTTACAATTTTATTATTTTTAATGTTTCTTTTGTAAAAATTATTTACTATCTGAAATTTCTCTTGTTTTTACTATCAAACAGCATTAGGTCGCTGGCGTTTCCAAACAAAAAGAGTTTTGCCCATATGAGACAATCAAAAAGCCTTTACGCTCTATATTTTCGTTAATTATGAAATGATTTAGCAAAACATATTTTTGAGGGCAAGTCAATCCTGGAGGACTTATTTTATTACAATTAATTGATAGCAAGCATTTTACCAAAATTTATCAATTTCTTCCTAGTCCCTTTTCTTATTTCCTGAAAATTATGCAAAATGGACTTCATTTTGGAAGTCTGCTCCTGATCCTGTTCATTTTTTGCCAAGTTTTACATTTTTTAACAGCGCAGTTTCTTCTTCATATGTTAATATTGGTCATACATCAGCATTAAAATTCCAACTTAACAAGTCAGGACTTTCACACGTAACCCGACAAATCGCGAATTCTTCACTGATCAATTCGCGCATTTCGACGCGTCTCGTCAATAATTGACAACCACCTGCAGTCCGCATTCGCGCCTCGCGAGCATCATTTCCGCGTGCCATGGCGTCCACCGTTGAATATCCGATCACACGCAAATATTCACCGCACTTTTTCAACTTTCCAAAGATCCTCTTCCCCGATCGCAGATTTCCACCCATCGCTCACGTCCGAGCCTCGTCTGAGGGGACATCAAAAGAGCCCGCACATTTGCATGCGCCGCTCGTCGCGGCCTCGCGCGACCTCTCACCCCTCGGAAACAATGGAGAAACGCGGAACGAGAAAAACAAACGGCAACAGAAAAAAAAGAGTACCGAAAAAGCGACGCACAGATAAGCAGCGCCGCATTGGTATCTTCAGTGTGAGCACTGATGTGCACGTTTCGTGGACGAGGCGATGCACCTGTCGCAGCTCGATAAAGGGTACGGGTCAGAGGTCACATGCACGCACACATGCCCCTGGCGCTCGCATCTGTGCGGTCGGAAGAATTGAAGGGTCGTAGTTTCGGGGGTCCGCTGAGGGCGGAAGTAAGGGGCCCTTAATTAAATTGGAAATCCGTGTAGCACAGAAAAATGCGTGTCCGGTGCGCTTTTAATCGCGCAATGAATCGATGCAATTAGCTCGGTCGCTGATGAAATGGAACGTGATGGGATGGAGAGAAAGAAAGGACCCGAGTCGTGGAATTTAATCGATTTAAAAAGTTTATACAGGAAACATTAGCCCTTTGTTGCGGTGCCGCATTGTGTTTGTTAAAAGTTAATTCAATTTATTTCCGAGTGTCGCCAAACATCGGGAAAATTTATATTAATTAATACCAAGTTGGCTCTATTTGAACTTTATGGCAGAATTTAAATGGTTGCCTCAGAGTATGGTTACAAGCACATTCACGTATATCAAAACTTTTGTACAAAATATGTTTACACGGAGACGCAAATTTTAATAATGGTCTAAGTAAATAAACATATCAATGATTCAATTTAATTCAATTGAAATGATCAATGAATAAATTATATCAATACCTACATACATATAATGTTAAAAATTATACAGAGTGGCCCACCTATCCTCGCTTGGACCATTGCTGCTAGACTAATGAAAATTTAGAAAAAAAGTCTGAAGTTCTAAAAGCTTGCATAGGGATGGGAAAAAACAAGAGTAACGATAATAATAACCTATAGACCGAACGAGGACGCCACAGCCAAGAAGAAAGACGAATTTTGGGAGAATCTAACCGAAATAAAAATGTGGGTAATACATTAGTGGTCATTGGCGATCTAAATGGTAGAGTAGATAAAAGGAGAAATGACGCAGTCGACGTAATAGGAACAGAGGGAGAGAGCTACCGAAACAATAACGGAGACAGAATAATACATTTCTGTGAAGCAAATAACCTAATAGTAACTTACATTGTACGCCCACAGAGAGACACACAAGTTTACAAGAGAAGTAAAGAGCAGGAAAGAAAGATCGATTATAGATTATATACTAATCAACAGAAAATTTAGAAAAGAGGTGTTCGACGTAAAAGTGAGAAGAGGCCCTGAAATCTATAGTGACCATTATCTATTACTCGCAAAAGTGAAATTCGAAATGGAAAGAGCACAAGACTACAACAAACAATATAAGAACCCAAGGCCCATAGAATCAATCAAGACCTATAAATTGCAGGATATGGTAACATCAAGCAAATTCAGAGAAAACACCGAAAGGAAGCTAGAAGAAAACCTGAGAGAAGAAGAGGACAGCAATCTATAAAATATGTGGCAAAAGTTTAAGCAAATCATTATAGAAACTGCTCAAGAAAAGTGTGGCACAATAATGAAAATTAAAATTAAGAAACAAACGAGATGGTGGGAGCAGGATATTAAAGAGCAAGTGAAAATAAAAAAAGATAAATGGAAGGCTTGCCTGAATAAGAAAGCAGATGAGTGCTACGCAGAATACAAGCAATAAAGAATAAAGGTAAAAGAGCTCGTAAAACAAGCCAAACAACAAACCTGGGAGAAATTCGGCAGGAAAATGAAGCAAGACAGCCTCACAAACCAGAAGCTGTTCTACAAAATGCTAAAGAACATAAAAGAAAAGAAACAACATCAATAAAGCAAGTAAAATCCAAAGACGGCAGAAATATGAGGGAAAGTAAGGAAATCATGGCACGGTGGAGGGAATATTTCCCAGAGGTACTAACAACGGAGCAGCAAGAAGTTAACGCTAAAACCAGTAATGAAGAGACTCAGGAGGAGCACATACCCAGGCAAGATGTTGACATAGAACACGCTATACAAATAGAAAAAGTCACAGAAGCAATTAGACAACTGAAACGGAGGAAAGCAGCAGGCCACGATAGAATAAATGCAGAAATGTTGAACAACCTAGGAGATAAAGGCATAGACACCATAACAAAAATCTTCAATAAAGCATGGCAAATAGGAAAACTTCCAGAAGATTGGAGAACAGGCATTATACCAGTTTTTAAGAAGGGATATAGTAGGGAATGCACCAACTTACAACACTCTTTTACACTCTTAAGCGTGGTAGCTAAAGTATATGAACGCATATTGGATAAACGCCTAAGGAATACCGTAGAAGTACATCTGAATGAACAAGAGTGGCTTCAGGAAAGGACACAGTATCCAGGACCACATTTTTAGTATAAAGCAAATTCTAGAAAAACAAGGGGTGTAAGGGGGACGGTGATGGTGCCGGCCCAAATGACAACCTCACCTGCACGTGGTACACCCTGCTAGAAAACGAACGAGGCTCTGTCGACCGAATTGCTGCCGGTATAAGCAGCACCCTCTTGCCAGCCAACAGCTTCGGGTGGAGGAGCTGGCAGGGGTGGGGCAATTCCTTGCCCCGGGAGTGAGAAATCGCTCCCAAAGGCGGACGAACCGACAGACTGGTCAACGGCATGGGAATGCGGAAAGTAACGGGAAACTACCGCATTAAAGGTCTCTAAGACATCCCTAGTATAATCATCATTATGACGGACAAAACTAAAAACGGCCCCGAGTATCGGCGTCCCTTAAATGGGACAGGGGTGCAAAGAATCTCCGAGTCCAGAATAAAGAAGAACAGTACACTACAGCACGAAAACTCAACGAAAAAGGTCAAACCAATAAGAATAGGCACGTGGAATGTGCGGAGTGCATATGAAGATGGAAAGATTCACAACATTGTGCAAGAAATGGATAGGATGAATGTGGGAATTATGGGAATAAGTGAGATGCGTTGGAGGGGCTCGGGATGTAATAAAGTACTTGATCACTGGATATACTTTGCAGGTAACGACGACAAACAACACCGAAATGGGGTAGCCATCATAGTAACCCGAGAAGTCAAAAGCTCAGTAAAAAATGTAATACTTCATTCAGACAGAGTCATAATGGTACAACTGGAAGCAAAGCCATTTAACATAAACATCGTACAGGTCTACTTTCCAACTACAGATAAGGATGACACAGAAGTAGAAGAACTGTATGAACAGATAGAATATGTCCTAAAATCAACCAAGAAAAACGAGGTCACACTGGTTATGGGAGATTTTAATGCTAAGGTGGGACAAGGAAAAGAATACAATATAGTCGGACCTTATGGACTTGGGTCACGGAATGATAGAGGGGACAGACTCGTCCAATTCTGTAGTGAAAAAGAACTTGTTATAACAAATACGTTGTATAAACTTCCCAAGAGGCGTCTATATACTTGGACATCACCAGCAAATACAACTCAAAAAGTAGTCAGAAACCAAATAGACTATATAACTATCAACCAGAGATTTCGAAACAGCACAACATCTGTAAAAACATATCCGGGAGCAGATGCAAACTCTGATCACAACCCCCTTGTGGCATCATTTAAGACTAGACTTAAAAAGATAAAAAAGAAACAGCAATCACCAGACCCAATCTACGACCTAAGAAAGGTGAGAGAAGACGTTGAACTCAGCACAGTTATAACCAACTCGATAACCATAAGTTTCGAAACAATAAACACAGGAGACCTAAGCGTAGAGCAGGAATGGGAAAACATCAGAAACGTACTTGGTGCTATAATTAAAGAACATGTACCAAAAAAGAGACGGGAAAAACATAAAGAGTGGATGACAAGTGACATTTTAGAAATGATGAATGATAGAAGGAAGCTAAAAGGAAAAGACCAAGAAAAATACAAAGACCTAAATAAACAAATACGGAAAAAAATCAGGAACGCTAAGGAAGAACTGAAGAGAGCTGAATGTCTAGAAATAGAAGAACTACAAAGTAAACATGATCACTTCAATATGCATCGTAAGATAAAGGAGGCCGCGGGTACTGGAAGGAAAAGAGGACAAGGAAGACTTGTTGACAAAAGCGGAAATGAAATTAAGGACACCACAGAGAAAATATCAATGTGGAAAGACTATATCCACAAGCTTTTTGAAGATGCTCGTCCAGAGGATCATGGTATGAAGAACGCTCACACTGGACCTCAAATAACAAAGGAGGAGGTTAGAAATGCGATAAACACAGCAAAAAATGGCAAAGCGGTAGGCCCAGATAAAATCCCGGCAGAAATAATCAAACTTTTTAACGAAAATGCCATAAATAAGCTTACTCAACTATACAATGCAGTATATGATACCGGAAATATACCCGAAGAATGGCTCAAATCCACGTTTGTTACTGTTCCGAAAAAACCAACATCAAAGCAATGCGACGAATATCGTACTATAAGCAAATGAGTCACGCCCTTAAGATATTTCTCAAAATTATACATCGCCGTATATACCGACAATGCGAAGACCATATGGAAGAAACACAATTTGGCTTCAGGAATGCGTTGGGTACCAGGGAGGCACTATTTGCGCTTAATGTATTAATCCAGAGATGCAGAGATGTTAACTGCGATGTACACTTGTGCTTTATAGATTTCAGCAAAGCGTTCGATCGAGTAAAACATGAAGAATTGCTTAACATACTCAAGACCACCGGTGCTGACGACAAAAACATTCGCATAATAGCAAATCTCTACTGGCAACAGACGGCAGAAGTACGAGTGGAAGACCAAACCACGGGAAATATTCAAATTCGCAGAGGTGTGAGGCAGGGTTGTGTGCTATCGCCAACCCTATTTAATATATACTCAGAAGAAATATTTAAGGAGGCGCTGGATGGAGTAGAGGAAGGAATATCGATCAACGGCGAGATAATTAACAACATAAGGTATGCGGACGACTCTGTAATATTGGCGAGTACAGCTCAAGGACTTCAGTTGATGATGCATAAGATCAAAGCAGTCAGCGAGAAGTACGGAATCGATCTCAATCTCAAAAAGACCAAATACATGCTTGTCAGTAAAGATAGTACATCACAGCGGACGATACTTCTCAACAACAAAACCATTGACCAAGTGGACAAATACACATATCTGGGTACATGCGTGAATAAACTCTGGGATCACTCCGTAGAAATCAAATGCAGGATAGAAAAAGCAAGAGCGGCATTTATCCAGATGAGAAATATTTTCAACAGCTCTGACTTGAGCCTGCAACTAAAGATCAGAATGTTGCGCTGCTACGTTTTCTCAACACTAATGTACGGCGTCGAATCCTGGACTCTATCAAAGGATACAGAGAAAAAACTGGAGGCCTTCGAACTATGGGCATATCGTCGTATCCTAAATATCTCATGGAAAGAACACATTAGTAATGAGGAGGTTCTGCAGAGAATGGGCAAGGAACGGGAGGTATTGGCCGCTGTGAAGATTGGGAAATTGGAGTATCTCGGGCACGTAATGAGGCATAGTGATAGGTACAGAATACTCCAACTGATTCTGGAAGGAAAGGTGATGGGAAGAAGAGGCCCGGGAAGACGCCGAATTTCATGGCTTAAAAATCTACGCCAGTGGTTTGGCATGACATCGCTGCAACTTTTTCGCAGTGCAGTGGACAAAGTGAAGATCGTGATGATGATCGCTAATATCCGGAACGGATGAAGCACGCCAAGAAGAAGAAGAAAAACAAAGGAACAGGAAAACAGATCTGTATATGACGTTCATTGACGTAGAAAAGGCGTTCGACAGGATCCTACAAAATGTAGTATGGAACAGCCTCAGACGTAGAAATATAAGCAAAACACTAATAAAAGCAATAAAAAGCCTATATTACAGAAACCAGAACTATGCGAGAAATTACAACTTACAGTCAGAAACGTTTGAGATTAACAACGGCTTGAGACAAGGTGGAGTCCTGAGTCCGACCTTGTTCATAATAGTTATGGAGGACATCATAAAGGCAGTATCTGAGAAAACGAAAAAATATCACGTGGGCTACAACAAGCTGACTCCAGTGAAAAATGGATAATGTGCTTATGCGGACGACATAATGATCTGCACTGGAAAAGAGAAAGACCTCCAGGAAAATCTAAAGATATGGGAAAAGGAATTAGAGGAAATAAATATGAAAATAAACGCAGGTAAAACGAAAACAATGACACCGAGTAAACAAGAAGAAAAGACCACCAACTTAGAAATAAATAAACAAAGAATAGAGACAGTAGATAAATTCAAATACCTAGGGGTAACGATCGACAAAGTATGGAGGCTGAGATAAACGAAAGAATAACTTATAAGTAGTGCGACCAGATTATACCACACCCTAAGCAAACCTTTAGTAGGTAATAAAGAGATAAACAGAAAAACAAAAATGACAATATATAGGACTATTTTTAGACCTATACTATCTTTTGGAAGTGAAAGCTGGGTACTTCCAAATAAAACCAAAAGCAAAATTCAAGCGATAGACATGTAGTTTCTTAGAAAAGTGAAAGGAATAACGAAAATGGATAGAATTAAAAACGATATAGTCAGGAAAGAACTGGGAATAGAACCAATCTTCGATATAATAGAGAGACAACTACTGAAATGGTTTTTACACATGTGCAGGATGGACGAGAATGTACAGGATGACCGTGTATATTCAACGTGACTCCAAATATTGTGAATGTTTTGGCACATTGCTTCATTACTTGCATACCCAGATTCTTTCATTAATCTCTTACAATAAGATTTTGTTGATTTTTTTTCCAAGTCCATGATTCTTCATTAAATTTTATTATAATGTGAATAACTTGGCAACGTTGCATCTGATTTAAAAAAATATATATAAATTATTTGTGAAGCCCACATAAAGCAGATTCTAAAACTGAAAGAATATACACGGTAATACATTTAAAAAGAGACCAAATGTTGTGTCCCGGATTTATGATACACTCTGTACACTCGAGAATAATTTCAAAAAGTAGCACATCAAGTGTCTAGTAACTTTCAATTAGATTTTTGTCTCAATTTTTCTTAGTTTAGCAGCCATGGTTTGAGCGAGGATAGGTGGGCCACACTGTATTACTCGATATAGTGGAGACATGATCAATGCACTAGTATAAACCATAACATCACAATGAAAATAATACTTAATTAAAACACAAGATTTGCCAATAGTACTACGTAGGATTAACTACTTCCTTAGTATTTCGAGAAATATTAATAAAAATAGTAAATTGTCATATTTAGAAGAACACAAACAAATACAGGGTGTCCCAATTATCGTGCTCCACAGGGGGATCTCGTAAAAACCATAAGTTTTTACCACTATTTCTATACAATAACAGATAAAGAACTGGTTAAGTTAGACAAAATAATGTTTAGGCCAAGCTCTACCAGGATCGAAAATAAAAGTTTGTAGTTGATAACAGTCTTTTGGGCGCATAAACGACCTAAACCTTTCTATTTTTGAGACTTTTATTTTCCCTGCTAAGTAAGCAAATACCTTAATTTTATGTTCTATAATGTAACCAACTGTCTTCTCTTCATGTTCACGATATAATGGCCGAGTATAGTTATTTACAAGATGTAGTTTGATTTATAATTTTTACATTTTAGATCATCCACGAACACATTTTTTTTCATTTACCATTATTCCATTTTTCGTTATTCCATTCCATTGATTTCATCTTCATTTCTTTCTTTTCTTTCATTTTTTTACCACAATGAAATTTTTTCGGTCATCATTATAAACGTATTTTTGAATTACAAAGGAACAACATAAGGGAGCCAAATTAAGTATTTTAAAGGAAGAAAATTGGCATCATACGCCAGCAAATTTTAACATTATTAAAGAATTAATTTTGGTATCAAAAAGAACTTATTTTAATATCGCAAAAAACAATCATGAGAAAATAAATTTTGACATAATCAAAAAAACAGTTATTACACGATATAAAAACAAACTTTCGCATTAAAGAGCTAATTATGGCATTCTTAACATGGAAAAGGTCAAAAAAGGTCAAAGGTTAATTATGCAATTATTAAAAATAATAATAGTAATAAGGGAGGAGCTACATGATATACACAGAAATAAATAAATATTAATATAATGTATAACTAAATATATTACTAAATTACAACAAATATTGCAATTTGTTTTATTGTAAGTACAAAATTTGTACTATAAATTTCAAATCTCAATCAAAATAGCAAAGGTGTCGTGATAAATTACAGAATTTTGTTGGAAATCGCGAAATTTTCATTAGAAACTACATAATTTTCATTAGAAATTATGAAATTCTTCTTATAGATTCAAATTTTATTTATACCCTGAAATTTGTAATAGAAATTATAAAGGATGAACACATCAATCACTACGTAATGAATAGAAATTTGCAAAACTCTTTATTGAAAATACAAAAAAATTATTATATATTATGAACTTTCCGTTGCAAATGAGAAATTTTGCATGCAAATTTTCTACATTTTCGTTGCAAATGAGAAATTTTGCATGCAAATTTACTACATTTTCGTTACAAATTACGAAATTTTATCACAAATTGCAAAAAGTTTATCAAACCACATAATTGAATCGTTTTATTCAGAAACCCGTTTTGTGTAATTTTCCAAATTTACGGGAAACGAAGAAAAACACTATATCTTATCGTATTTTAGTTATTTTAATTAAATATCCCATAAAAAGAGATATCAGTTAAAGGGATAATGCAGAAATTTATATGTTCTGATTACTGATATGCCGTATTCCGTAAAAAAGAAAAAATCGTAGAATGTCTATTGGCTGCTTTCTGAATTAAACGATTCAATTCTCTTTGAAATTGCATCATTTCGGTTGTAAATTTGGAAATTTCCATTGCAAATGAGAAATTTTGCGTGCACATTTCCTACATTTTCGTTGCAAATTACGAAATTTGACCACAAATTGCAAACAAAAAGTTCATGACACCACATAATTCTCTTTGAAATTTATAATTTCGATTGTAAATAACAACGAATGATGTATTTGTATTGGATATTACAAAATTTTTGTTATAATTTATTAATCGAATTATGCGTCACACCAATATTGTCGACGTATGTAATTGGTTGTAAAATTTTCAATACTTCCTGCAATTCTTTCAAATCTACTCTTAAGATACATGTCCGTGCTAACTTTAAGTTTGTAAATTCTATTTAATTTAATTTAAATTTAATCTTTACTCACTATTTATTGTAACTTTTAATATTTAACTTAAGTATTTAAGTTATTATTTCTAATGTGTGTTTATATTTTGTAACAGAGGTGAATAAATAATTATTATTATTTTCTTTTTATAAATACCTACCAAAATTTTCATAAATTACAATGATTAATGGTACATGGGAATTTGATGTTGGAAATTATGGCTTTCTCCACAAATTATATTCCTCACAAAATTATTAAATATTTTATAGAAATTTACAAAAAATAATTATGGTGGAAGCTATATAATAGGTAGGCTAGGTTAGGTTAGGTTATATTATGTAGCTTATCCTACTAATAAACATCATAACTATTATTATTTTTAATATAAATTAAATTGTTCAAATGGCGATTTTGTGTTCTGATTTTTTTTGTTACTTATTTTTCTATTAGAACGCCATAAGGTTCCATTGACACATGACCAGTAAAAACTTCAGATACTACTGAATAAAAAATTTAAAATAATTTTTCTCTTTGATTTCCTTAAAAAAATAAAAAATCATCCGGAAATAGAATATAATTTTTTATCATTGATGCATCATATTGCTTGTTTAAAACATCGTGTAGCGTGCATAAAACAGGCTTTCAAAAACGCGCGTTTCCTGTAAAGGTTTCCATGGATACAAAACAAGTATCCATGGATACCGCCATAACATGGCGGTATCAGCCGCCATGTTAGCTAGTTATTTATTCAGTATCTTAGCAACGATACTAAAACTGAACGGCAAAATCGACGGCATATCAGATAGAAATTATAATTACAAATGTTTAGGCCAATTTACGGCATCAATGATAAAAAATAGATTAAAGTATGCGTGGATATCTGGCCTTTCAAGCACTCACTCTATTCAAAAAACCTCCCCGCTCCCCGCTGCGCGGGGAGCGACGGGTCGGTTTTTTGAAAAACGTTCGTGCTTGAAAGGCCTTGATATCCACTTATACTTTAATATACTATTTTAATTCTGTTTTTCCTACATATTTAAATTAAAATATCATTATTAACTCTGTCCGTATGCCATTCTGTATCTGTTCAGTGGCGAACATAGACCCTCATTTAGACGGTTAAATGTATTTATTTGTTTTAAGACTTGCTGGTATTTAATTCTTATTAAACATAGGTATATTCAGAATTTTGACACCTGTTACAGCTGTCAAATCGAAAAAATAGAAGCAAAGACGTGATATCTCTTACCGTTTTCGAGATCAATATGTTGAGTACGATAACTAGGACACCCTGTATCTATTCCAAAATTTTCCAAGAAGATATGATCAATATCACCGTGATTTGGTCAGTACATAGGGGGTAACCTACACCGAAAACTAGACATATTGACACTTCAATAAGCACTCGCGTTTTTTAAGGCCCATTATTTTGCAAGAGCAAAAAAAACTTAAAAGACATCATTTTTTGATATAAAGTGTGGTACGTCGGTGAGTTTTGGGGACTACCCACTCAAAATGAGTGCTACACATGGAATTTCGCCCCCATTGAGAGGAGTACTCCACATTGTACTGCTTATTTAAATATTCAAAGAAGTAATACAGATTCAATAGCCATACAATAAAGAGGAATAAGCATGTACTGCCACAGGCAGTACTGAATAAAAAAATGTAACTAATGTTACGTCAAATAATTAGCTGCAGCAGTGTACAAGATAAAAGCTGCATCCACTCTACAGTTTTTTTTAATGAAAATTGAATGCATTGTACATGTCGATCCCAAGGGCTAACTTGTACCTTTGAGTTGCAGTTTCCTTTAGTAAATGAATTGATGCAAATAGGTTAAAAATGTTTGCTGACGTTCCAGGGCAAAATTAATTATGGAAGTATTATCTAACGTTTGCACGATCAATCATGTACAGTATTAATTGCTAGGATATCTGGAGGAAAATTAGAAGAAAAAAAAATGATTAGGTCTATAAAATACTATCCTAAAATATGTTTGTATTTAGACCTTGGGATAAAAAACAATTCAATGATGTTGAGCAGAGCCCTGATAATGGTGCTGCAAACGAGAGACTTGCCTCAGATGAACATTGGGAAAAGACGAAAAATTGGTGAAAAATGAAAATTAATAAAGTGCAAAATAATAAAATAAAAAGTTAAACGTATTTTGTAATGTTATGATACAATCTGTGTGGTACAATGTAGGTATACAATCCTTTTCTCATATGATGTCACCTTTGTAAGCGTAACATAGTGAATCCAGCTGAAAAACTCGCTAAAAAAACAGAGTTTGGGGTGATTTCCAGATTTCTGGGGTGGGGATTACATTTATCTGTATAAAACACTTGATTTTCTTTTTAGTTCCAATGTTGGGACCACTGTTCACTTCGCACTTGTTGATAAATCTATAGAGTGCTCATAAACAATATTTCCACGCATCGACAGGTGATAGTAAAGACGAAAACAATACACTTCCTATTTGAATGAATCTAACAGAATCAAATTACCGTAAAACAAAAGTTGTCCTGTTGACAGTGATAGTTAGCAAGTTAATGTCGTCTTGACATGTAAAAGCTCGTTTACTATCATCTAGACTGACTCGGTAAGTGATTCTTTACCGGCTCAGTGCCTGTAAAGAGTTGCCATGACGATTTTACCACACAACTTTGGTTTTACGGTATTTTGATTCTGTTAGTTTCATTCAAATTTGAAGGTTTAATTAAAATGTTATATTTCGTGAACCATCGAGTGTTGGACCTGGGTAGGTATTGATAGGCCCCTAAGTAGAACATTCTAAATACACATAGTTTTATGAAAACTTGTTAGATTCCAAGACTTATTATTGATTTTAACTGTAATTTGCATATTTCTTATACATTTTTGACTGCTACTCTTAAATTTTAATAAATGCGTGAAATTTTATTGGCAAGTGGAATATTCCATCTGAAATTTTAACAGAAGTCAAATTCCATTTTGCTTTGTCACAGTTCAATCTTAATAATAATAATTATAAAATTAAATTTGAATTATCAAATTCTGACTGCAGTTGTCAAATTTGATCCTAAATGTTAACATAACACGTCAAAATACAAAGGAAATGTTACGTTTTTGCCTGAAATTCGCAAAGTATTTGTAGCCCAAATGTTAAAGTTTGACAACTCTCAAATCTGAATCAATTCTAAGCGCAGATGTGACATTTTATCTAAAATTACAAGACAACCTGCGAGGAATAAAGTTATTTTTCTTTTAAGCTTCTATGGTATTTTTTAATACTATTTTATTTGTTTTTTCTATTCCTAGATATTTCGCTATCTTTGGTTCTTTTTTTATTCACAAATTGGGACGATAAATGCAAAATTTTAACAGCGATTCTTAAATTTTACCGACTGAAATTTGGCCTTAATTTTCTATAGTTGGTCCGAATTTGCCACATTTGGGCTTTGGTTGTTTCTAAAACACTCAAATTTCACAATATTTCACAAATTTCACAAATGTGAAAAGTAATGTTTAAACTTAAACAATTAATAATAAATATTTTTATTTAATAAGTATATAGTAAAAACAAAATTAGTACAATATACACTCAGATGCAAAAAAACCGGGTCATTGGGTCGCTGTTTGCAAAAAACCCATTTTTTTAAATTTTGATGTTGGTATAGTCCTTAGAATGAAAGTTTTAGTGTTTTACAATCAAAGAGACCATCAGCATGTAGAAAAAACAACATATGATACTTATCAGTTTATTTAATAAGCGAAAATAACGTTTAAAGCTATGCGTTCTTCACTACCTATTACTCATTCGGCGTTATACATAGAGGATCAAGGTGGCTACTGGGTTTTGATTTGTTTGTTTTCGATTAACTGTCATTTTCATTTATTATTCTCTGTTAAGTTTATTTTGCAGAAATGCATTTTTTTCGTGTATACGTACACTATCGTTTTCGCTTATTATTGTTCATTAAATAAATAATAAGTACCATATGTTGCTTCTTTTTACATCCTCACGGTCTCTTTGATTGTAAAACACTAAAAAATTTATTCTAAGGACTATACCAACATCAAAATTTAAAAAAAAGATGGTTCTTTTGCAAACAATAACCCAATGACCCGGTTTCTTTGCATCTGAGTGTAGTAGAAAGTTGTCGAATTATAACTAACACAATTTATAGATTTCAACTGTAATTTCAAATGCAAATTGCTTTTAAAGTCTTGATGTTATTCCCAAAATTTTAATAAAAATGTGAAATTTGGTTTGCAGGTGTCACATTCCATCTGAAATTTTAACAGGACCTCTCAAATTTCAATATCCTTTATAACAGTCCATTGATAATTAGCGTGATAAAATTTAACGTGCATGATTAAATTCTGACTGCAATTGTCAAATTTGATATTAAATGTAACATAACTCATCAGAATGCAAAGGAAATTTGATGATTTGACCTGAAAATCACAAATTTGGGCGACGAATATTAAATTTTAAATTATTTTAAGCAGGGGCGGATGTAGGTATTGTGAGACCAAAACAAAAGTTTAATAAAAAAAAAATCTAATAAATAGACTTATTATTATGTCTTTATTCACAATAAATATAAATGCATACGCGACAAAGAAAAAATATATTTACAAAGTTGAAAATAGGTCGTTTTCAAAGCAACTTGCTTCATAACATTAATTTAAAATGTCACATTTTCATGACGTATGTAATGTCAAAATTTCACATTTTGGTACTCTCGTATCTGCTGCATATCAAAATTTACAATTTTATTTTTCCCTTCTTACCTTCAACTAAACGAAACTAATTGTCATCACCTCTAACACAATTTATAGATTTCAACTGTAATTTCAACTGCACATTGCTTTTAAAATCTTGATGGTATTCCCAAAATTTTAATAAAAATGTGAAATTTGGTTTGCAGGTGTCAAATTCTATCTGAAATTTTAACAAAACCTCTCAAATTCCAATATCCTTTAGAACAGTCCAATGATATCAATGATAATTATAAAATTTAACGTGCATGATCAACTTCTAACTACAATTGTCAAATTTGATACTAAATGTTACATACCTCATCAGAATGCAAAAAGGAAATTTAATGATTTTACCGGAAAATCACAAATTTGGGGGACGAATGTTAAATTTTACATGTTGGTACTCTCATATCTGCTGCATATCAAAATTTACAATTTTATTTCTTATCTTCTTACCTTCTACTAAACTAAATTAATTGTCATCATCTCTCTTAAATGGCAAGCATTATTAAATGGTCGTAACATTACATTGTCACATTTTGATATTGAGTCATATTTTTAATTATTCAGTTATTTACTTTTTAATACTTCATCCATCTTCTAAGTATTATTTTGGCATTCCTCTAGAATCATTATTTCATAACTTTTCTCAAATGCCAAATTTTGTGGTTTTCGTGGCAGCTCCATACCACAATTTTGGGTTCTCGTGCTACTCTATGTCAACTTATAAATTTTAAATATTATACTGTCATTACAATTTTTCAAAAGGTTAAATTTTATTATTCTCATGATTGCTACTTGTTATAATTTTAAAATTACATACTTGTTTTATCTTCTGAGTAGCCCTGACATTTGGCATTCCTGTGAAATCACTATTTCATTACTTTTCTTATATGCCACATTTTGTTGTTTTGCAGCAGCTTCATATTTACCGCATTTTTGAAATTTCGTACATTCATTATTTATTTGGCTCTTCAAATGTCATATGTTTGTATTTTCATACTAATCCATGTCAAATTTTGAAATTTCAAAATATAACATTTTAATATTCTCCTGATTGCTACTTGTCATAATTTTAATAGTATATTGTTTTATTAGGAGTAGAAGTGACACTTTTTGTGGTGAGTCTGTAGGTATTGGCTGCCGAGCGGAGCGAGGCAGGCAACTACAGACGAGCCACAAAAAGTTACTTCTACTCCGAATAAAACATGTAATTTTTTCTTCAAACGTCGAAAATAGTTAAAAAGATAATGGAATTAATATTTTTAATTGTCCGAATACGTATAGTTTTAATTCCCAAAGAAGCATGCTATGCAGAGCGTTGGTATGGTTTTGTTTAATTCATTATTTGACATTAAAGTGTATAAAATGGACGAAGACATGTTTCAATGTACACCGCCAGATATTTTAGAATCGGCAAGGGCTGCAACAGAGAAATTATTGCCCACTAAGTCCAGTACCATCTATGAAGTGGCCTACAAAAAAATTATTAAGTGGTGCGCCGAGAAAAATGTAAGCAATTATAGTGAAAATGTTTTACTCGCATATTTTTCGGAAATGGCTAAGAAGAAAGTAAAAAGTTCCACTATGTGGTCTCAGTATTCCATGGTAAAATCGTTATTAAATATTAGAAATGGTGTAGATATTACCAAATATTTAAAACTACGTGCATATTTAAAAAAACAAAATGAGGGTTATACACCCAAAAAGGCAAGAGTGCTGACAAAGGAACAGTTCGACAAGTTCTTATCCGATGCTCCTAACGAGAAATACTTGGCGACAAAGGTGAGTTCTTAGAATAATAAACAAATACAAAATTAAACCCTAAATCGTATTTTCAGATTATTTTGATATTTGGCATATCAGGGGCATGCCGTTGCGATGAACTCGTAAAAATGAACACGACAGATATTCAAGACTTGGGATCTTTGCTACACGTAAAAATACCAGATAGTAAGACATCAAAAGTAGAAAATATCTGTGGTAGCAGCAAAATGGTTGGCGACAGCGGTGCTGTAAGTGCTGCTGTTGCTGCCAGCGCAATCAGTTTTCAAGGGGCTAAAATATCAAATTGTACCTTTAATTTACATTTTAACAATAAATAAATTTGTGTTTTGTTTGAATTTTTTGTTTTGTTCATCATGTATGCGCACCATATGTATGTGCAATATTAAACCCGCCCTCGTAGGGCGTTCTTATTACAAATTATCCAATCATGTTGTCAAATTTACTTTTACTGCCTAGTCAGTAAAAGTGAAACTTTTACTGACTAGGAGACGAAGTAAAACTTTAAGATTGTGAATCGAGTCACTAAAGGTGTCACTTTTATGACGTTTGAAGAAAAAATTATTTACATCCTACATTTATTAATTAAATGTCACCTTCTGCTATATTTTTATATTTTTGCTATTTTTATGACTACTGCATGTCATAATTTTCAGATTTCATACTTTTATTTTATTGTTTCAAATGCCAAATTTTGTTATTCTCATGCCACATATTATAATTTTGACGATTGCTTAAAATAATTTTAAATTTTCCTACTTCTTATTATTTTTTTTTCTGTTTTTATTTATCTTTATAACTGTTGCGAGCTTACTTTTTTCTCGATACGCCAAAATATTGAAATATTTGATTACTGCAGGCGAGTCTTATTGCAAACGTTATTAAATAATATTGTAATAAGTGAGTTGTATATAATCCAAACTCACAATATCCAAAATCATCGAAATCGAGTTAGCAGTGGTTTTTTGTTTAAAATTTTCTCTGAAATCAAATATGGCGTCGGTTTAAGTCCAAACTCACTTTTTTCCGGATAAAATGCTATCAGAAGTAGAGGTTTGGAGTCAAAACTAACATTATCCATTGGATATTGTTACTTTTGACACCAACTGATTTTCAACCAATCACAAGCCATCTTGTGGGTGTCAACCTCACTCGATGGTTACTGTTTATAACCTATTTTTTGAGCCTAGTTTTGATGGTTTTGTCGGATTTGCTCTAATAATAAATACATTTTATTGCATACATAATTAGATATTTTATTAATTTAATAACTATTATGTACTCAAAACTAACAATATTCCATGAGTATTGGTTCAAAACTCACTTTATCTACATATTGGTTTCAAAACTAACATTATCCAATTTTTAACTGCATTGATTATTAAAATGCTATATAAAAAATCATTTTTATTTTTTACATTTCATTTTGTAGAGCTTACACTTACAGGATGTAAAAAATTCATTTGCAAATTCGGGGAAATATATTGTCGAGTAGAGCGCTTTTTGGTTAATTCCCAAAATTTCGGTATTTGGATATTGTGAGTTTTGATTCTATACGACTCAGGTATGTAAAATATTCGAAAAAATTACAGATATTTGTATAATTAAAAAAAATGGAAAACAATATTTAAAAGCAAGCTTGACATAATGTACTATATTAAAATTTATGTTTTCTTCATTTACCTATTAAGTATAGGAGAAAATCAAATAACTTACTTCAAATTTTTGTTTTTCAATTAAAACATTAATTGTGAAGGCCAATTACTTAAAGCAGTAAGCTGCTACAAGTTCAGATCTTTTCAAAACGATTCACGAAAATAGATCAGTACAAGGAGTAAAATTCTGTCTCCTGCCTCACTGAAAATACCTCTAGGCCTATCTCTGATGTTGAGGATCTTTACTATCTTTATATACGATAATATTTTATGGAGTGGCGTCGACTTTTACGAACATACGTAGTAAATGTTGGACGGAAAAGTTATAATTATATGCGTTACGTTTTTATGCGCCAAATTGAATTTATGTTATCATTTATGTGGAGTTTCAAGGGGAATCTCAGAAGACATGGAGCAGTGTAACGACGCATTTTCCTTATCAAGTATAAGGGATGCGTCGTGTGAATCGCCTATTATACCCCAAGGGGTTTTTCTCTTATGAGGCTAGTTTTATCAGAACAGGTGCCAGGATTTGAAGCATGAAAGCGAGGAAACTCGCACCGCTGTTATTGATGGGTTCCCGCGGGGTTCCGTAATTGGCCTCTTGCGCACAATCAGGAAAGCTAACCGTAAACCAAAGCTAATTACAAGCACACTGCACACTGAAAGAACACAATATATATTAATTGTTAAGACTAATTATATACATATATAGAAAATGCCGCGTATTTTCGGAAATAGTGTAAATACAAAGTCTCTTCTAAATTACATTAATTTTGCTGATGCCTTGACACCATAAATTTAATTTCTAATTCCTTCGTCTGAAATCTGCTTGTTCACTTCATTTGTTAGTTCAAAATTCAGGTTGTTTTTAGCGTTCTCTTGTTTCTCGATTACGTCCTGATTCCGAAACAATCGTCCTTCGGTGCGAGTATGCAAATTGTCGTCGGGAGCAGATGACGATCCGGAAAAGGGTTTTGCGTCTGGAACGCGGAATTGCGAGGGATGAGTTCGGTCGTCGGCATTATAGGCATCGGAGGGCGCCGAATGAGACGTCACATCTGGAAGGGTTGCACGGGAAATTCGCGTTGTCTGTCTTCATAATCATCAGTGCGCGCATTACACGGCCCGTCGAGGAGCGAAGTTTGAACTGGCCCGGGGCTATGTATTAATAATTACCGGGCTGTTTTATGGCGAATGAGGCAGCCAGTCACGAGTCCAAACAACAACTCCAATATAATCATTTTGTAATTAATTTTAACAGGCGGTAATTTGAGTTCTGCTTAGTGTTCACAAGCGAGTAGATTAATGTTTGCTCAAGAATTTCGTGAATTAAGTGTGTAACGTAAGCTTATAATCCCATAAAATCGTCTGCCGATAATTCAGAAGCAATCATTAACTCCGATAGTCTATCATTACACGAACATACAATATAATTTCCAAATTTTTAATGGCTAATTAACGCAATATTATTACTTGCGGTGGAACGGTATAAAATTGTTTCAGTTAGTTTAACTCAAACATATTTCTTTATAATTTCCACTCTCCCGAACTCGTACACCACATTTACATATTTCATCACAGTTTAACTTTCCGCGGACATTTAATTTAAACATGCTGGAAATATGTACTCCCAGATACCATGGATTGAATATTTATATGTGTATAAATAAAAAAAAATCCGCACTTGAAAACTCGTAGCAATATTTCTCGTCATAAATTCCCATCTAACTATTCCTGAACATCTCCGCAAGTTCGGTACTTATACAACTTATTTTTGCAGCTGCACACGAGTTTCTCGCCAATATCTTTATCTCTACACAGTGCTAATTAAAATTGTTACGGTTAATTACGACACGTTGCCTTGGCTGTGTTCTCCCGAGGCTCGTATTTAAGCTGCACGAATATCATTATTGTGTGTTGTGCTATAAGGCAGGACGTAAAGGAAATCCGTGAGCCCACATGCCAAAACGTATTAAATTGTGTAATTTAATAATCCCAAAGTGATAAAAATTATGCCCTGCTAGTTACAAGTTGTAATGGAATAGTTTGAGCCGAGGGTTGAACCATTGTCAACTTTGGCGTATGCTCGTGACCGCAGGGATATCACCCGAGGTTCAAAATTGTAGTGACTTTACTCCATAGTAATGCGTTATGTCTACAATTTATGCAGTCATTGTATATACACCAGGAAGTGATAAAGGAAAAATCGTACTTAAATATTAAGCACCACCTTTTTTTCCCATCGACTTAATTGTCCCATCTTTTGAGATAAATATTGAGGAATTCTTCGAACATAAATTTTTCGAAAGTAAATGATGTTTTATGGACATTCACAAAGGCCAATATGGAGAAAACTTCTGCAGCTCAGAGAGCTATGGTAAGACAGATGCTCCACATACGCCTATCAGATAGGAAAAGAAACGTATGGATCCGAGAAAAAACTAAAGTTAAAGATGTAAGATAGGAAGCTGCAAAGCTAAAATGGAAATTTGCTGGTTACAACATTAGACAAATCGATGAAAGATGGAACAAACTTATTTTACACTGGAGACCTTGGAAAAAAAACGAGAGGACGAGGAAGGCTACAAATGCGTTGGACAGATAACATTAAGAAACATGCAGGAAAGAAATGGACTGAAATAGCAAGTAGTAGAGAGGAATGGAAGCAACTTGGAGAGGCCTGTGTCCAAAGATAGATGACAGAAGGCTGAAAAGAAAAAGAAGAAATGATGTTTTTATTATAGTTGCATCAATTTTAATAATATCCACAGTTGTGTATATTATATAATGTTACTTTTCTCGTACTTACTGGTTACTACATCTTATAGTTTTTTGAATGTTTTTATTTATTTGCCTTTTCTAGTTTCGGCCGATTATGGCCATCTTCAGAAGCTATTTTTACAATAAATGATATTTGTTATTGTTTCACCCTTATTGAATACCAGGTATTATTATATTTTTTATTCTTTTCTTCTTTATTGGAATGCTTACTGGTAGTTTATATGTTTAGATATAAAACATCTTTGTATTTAAACATACAAAGCACCAGTAAGTATTATAATGAAGAAGGAAGAAAACAATAAAAAATATAATAATAACTAGTATTCAAAATTGATGAAACTATAACAAAAATACCTAATAATATTAAATTATTGTAAAAATAGTGAAAAAATGCATTCAATAATAAAAGAAGCAAATCAAAAGTCATGGGCGAAATTTGGTGAAAGAATGAATGAAAATTTTGGGCAGAACCAAAAACTATTCCAGAACCGAGAAAAAGTGGAACAGCGCAATAAAAGAAGAAGCAATAAGAAAAGGGAACACATGGGAAGAAATAAAGGAATTAACAAAAGATAAGAGGAAGTGGTACTTCAGTACTTCACTTGAAGTAAGTACTTCAATATATAAGGAAGAAAACAATAAAAAGTATTATGAGGTATTTTTAAAGTGTAGTTGCTGTATTCGTTTAAGTAGTGTATGTTATTAAATTGTTGTAAACAGTACTTAAATATATTTATATTCCGTTTCATTAAAATTTAGGTTTATTTGAATTGAATGTTGGAGTGACATTGACTGACGTATTTTAATTTATTAATGTGAAAGTTATTTTGTTAAATATCGTATGGATTAATTAAAAATTTATAGAGTGGATTGAAATTTAGATTTGTTTGTTCGTCTAGGCATTGTACGTTCGGTTCTTTATTTAAACGTTTATTAAATTTGTATGACTCTAATAGTGTTCTAATACAAACACTATTAGAGTCATACCTTTGTTGGTATTATGTAAATGTTTTGTGTTTTTCTCGATTTCGAATTTGTGATTCTTATAGTGAAAATATCTGCCAAAATTTTATATGTTAATATGTCTTAAATGTTCTTTTATTTTAATTTTTATATCTCTATAGAGTGTAAAATATCAAAGTTCGATAATATACAATTTTAGATATCAAGTTAATAAAATCACTCCGAAGAGGATAACCAAATAGTGGTCAATCGAGAGTTTTATTTAAATATAGGAGCACAAGTGATAGTGTAGAGAAATACACAGATAGACATAAAAGACACATAAAAAGAACAAACAGAGAGGAAGCAGAAATAAGTGAGGAAGGACGGTAAAGTGTGCAAGAGAACAAGCGAAGTTAAGAGGAGATCGCGCGGGAACGAGTTGCGACGTTGCCGGAGCGTGCGAAATTGCAGTAACAGCAGGGAGGAACGGCGGCAAGGCAAGAAAAGAGACAGAGCATATAAACGAAAAGAGACAAGAGGAAGGAATATTCACAAAAAGCAAGAAAGTTCTAAGATCTCCAGAGCAAAGAAAAGTACAAGAGAAAAGGACAATAACCACAGGTGCTAGAGGTGTAAGAAGAGCAGCAAGCAGTGAAAAAAAAGAGGGGGAAATAGAAGAGATAAAAGACATGATGAAAGAGATGTTGCAAGAAATAAAAAGGAACACAAAAGAACTAAAAGAGGAAAAAAAGGAAGTAAGAAAGAAAATACAGAAAAAGAAGAAGCGTGGGGCATAGAGCGGGCACAAATGAAAGAAAGAATGGCGAAGATGGAGGGAAGAATGAAGAGAATGGAAAAAGAGAAAAAGACAATGAATATAGTGATAAAGGGACTAGAAGTGAAAGAAAATAAAGAAAAAGCAGAAGAAGAAGATTTTATAACCAAAATGCTACAGGTGGTGCCCAAAATAAAGAAGGCCCAGATGATAAACAAGGGCACAGCAAGAGATGTGGTGGTAGTGGAGATCAAAACATGGAAAAATAAAGAGGAAATCATGAAAGCAAAGAGCAATAAGCTGAGCAAGACCAAAATATACATTGACCATGACATGACAGCTACATAAAGAAAAATACAGAGATCGATAAGTAGCATTGCAAGAGAAGAGAGGACGAATGAAATAGAGTAAAGATTGGATAACAAAAACTGAATATAAACGATAAAACATGTCAATGGAACCAATACAAAGAGGGATTAGAGGTGACCAAGATTCAGAATAGGACAAAAATTTTATGAAGAAGACGAAGGTCCATACGAAGACGAAAACAGCCAAGAAACATGACACAAGGAACACAAAAAGGGAATTTCGAGAAAAATATATAGATATAAATTTGTTACATGGAATATATGAGGAATAAGAGGGAAAGAAGAGGAACTCACAAAGGAAATGGAGAAGGCAAACCTGCAGATACTCGCGATAAAACAAAAAAGAAAGGACAAGGTACGATAGTATTAGAGGGAGGATATGTACTATACTATAGCTGAGTTAGTGAAACCGAAAACGCAAGGAGTGGAAATATTACTAACGGAAGAAACAGCAAAAGAAGTTAAAGATTGGAAATACATAATAGAGAGAATCATGGTGACAGAACTGGAAAATAAATAGAAACGGAGAATGGGGATAGTAATAGTGTACGACCCGAATGAAAACGACAGCAAAGAATGTTAGAACAATTTTTGGGAAGAATTGCAGCAAACCGTAGAGGAAACTAGAGAGGCAGAGAATAGTATCAAGAGATATTAACAGCAGGGTGGGTAATAAAACGGAAGAATATGAGGGGATAATAGGAAAGCACGGATAAAAAGCAAAAAACAGCAATGTGAAAAGAATACTAGACTTCTGTCTAATAAACAACATGGTGATTGTAAATACCAGATTTAGACACAAAGAAAATCTCAAATATACGAGCTCATCTACCTTCTTGTTCCACCACTTTGTTTGATACCTCCCTTCTGCTACATATTGTCCCGCACGCTACTTTCGCTGCTGTTCTTATCGTTTTTTTGAACTTTTCCCATATTAATTCAACCTATGTTTCTTGCTTGTTAGTCTCCTCTTTGTATCCCCTTTCTACTAATCTTTCATATGCTTTCGGTACCTACTGCTTTTTTAGCTCGTGAGTTTTGACAGTTATTTTCCCTCTGTTTTTCACCTCTTTACTTTGTATTGCCCTATCCTTTCGTGTTTCCATTATTGTCATAGTCAGTAGATAGTGGTTGCTTCCTATTTCCGCTGCTGCTCTTCTCACTCTTGCGTCTGTAACCTGTTTGCTGCTCTCCTTTTTTACCACATATATAATCTATTATTGACTTTTCCTTTCTACTTCTCATCTCTCTCGTGTATTAGGGAATTTCTTTGTGTCTAAATCTGGTATTTACAACCACCATGTTGTTTATTAAACAGAAATCTAGTATTCTTTTCACATTGCTGTTTTTTGCTTTTTATGCGTGCTTTCCTATTATCCCCTATAGTAACAAGGAAGAAAATAATATAGGAACAGTACTTGCAGACAGTAATAGAAAGGACTACGAGAGATACAAGAAACAGAAAAAGAGATCTACAGAAGAAATACAAAGTGCCAAAGCAAAAGCTTGGGAGGAATTTGGAGAGAAGATGGAAGAAAATTGCAGAGGAAACCAGAAACTTTTCTTTAACGTATTAAAAAATCTTAGAACAGAGGAGAAAAACCAGCCAAAAGAATTAAATTGTAAAAAACAAGTAGTACTGACAGAAGAAGAGGAAATCATGCACAGATGGATAGAACACTTTTAGGAGCTGCTTGAAGGGAAGTATGGAAAAACGGAAGAACCCAAACAAGGAAACGAAAAGGAAGAGGCATGTAAAAGCCAGTTAGGAGAAATAAAGGAGGAAACAATAACAGAGGCAGAATTAATAAAAGCAATAGGCAGTATAAAGCTGGTAAAGGCAGCAGACAATGATGGTATTACACCTGAGGAAATAAAATATATGGGAAAGAAAAGACAACAGCAGCTACTAGATATCTCCAAACTGGCATAGAAACACAAAAGAACACCAAAAGACTGGAAAGTAGCAGTGAAACTGCAGACAATGTAACAACTATATAGATATATCACTTCTCAGTGTACCGGAAAAAATATACAAGAGAATTCTTGAGACGAAGCCAAGAAAAAGAATAGAACACCAACTACACGACTCCCAGAGCGGGTTCAGACCAGGACACAGTGTGTAGGACCAAATCTTTATGATAAAACAGATAACTGAAAAAATTCGAGAGTATAACAAAGAATGATACCTACGCTTCATAGATCTTGAAAAGGCTTTTGACAGTATTCCACGGGAAGAATACGGAATGGACTAGAGGAAAAAAGGGCAGCTGGGGAATTAATAAAGGTAAATTAGTCATTATACAAAGAAACAAGAAATTACATAAGAACCGGAAACAGACAGACAGATGAATTCAGGACAAACCACGGAGTGAGACAGGGAGGAATACTAAGCCCACTATTATCCATATCAATAATGGACGATATAATAAAAGAAACAATACTGAGAACCAAAGGAATATTCATAGGATACAGGAATATGAGGAATACAGAATTAAAAGAATGTGCATTTGGAGATATAGTGATATTAGCAGAAGCAGAAAAAAACTGTAAGAGAATGTCGAAATATGGACGGAGGCTCGAAATAAAAGGAATGTGAAGATAAATAGAGAAAAAAACAAAAGTGAGGGTGACAACATAACTAAGGAGAACAAAATAACCAACATACGAATAAGTGGAGAACAGATACAACAGGTGCAATAATTTAAGGATCTACGAATAATAGACAGTCGAGGAAAATATGAAAAGGACATCAACAACAGAGTAACAACAACAGGGAGACTGTATAGAACACTAAGCGTTTATAAACAAGACAGATATATAAAAAAACCGAAGATGTCAGTCTTCAGAACTATCTTTGCACCAATACTGACATACGTAGTGAGACGTAGGTGATTGACACAAGACAAAAATCTAAAATACATGCGACTGAAATGAAGTACTTATAGAGAGTGGAAGGAGTGACAAGGAAGAATAGACTGCGCAACGTAGAAATAAGGGAGAGGTTGGGAACTACAGCGATAATGAAGAAAATAGAAGAGGGGCAATTAAGATGGTTCGGGCACATAAACAGACTGAGTGAAGAGAGGCAAGTTAAACAAGGGTGGGAGGCAAGAGCAAACGGGAAGAGAGCAAGAATAAGACCACAGAAAACATGGAACGGTATAATAAGCAATACGCTGCAGGAAAAACGAAAGAGTAGGAATGAAGCAAATTAACTATCAGTCAACAGAAAAGAATGGATATAACTCTATAAAAAATAGAATTACACCACAATACCAAAAAGGGTAACAGAGGGAAAGATTAAGAAAGAAAGAAAGAAAGAAACATATAAAGTACGACTAATGTATCTCTTTGAGAAGTCGTCATTTTTGCCAGGGACAATAAACTTAAATCACCCGGTATGTGAATCTTCTATTGTACAAGTGGTTGTCTTATGTGTGTATTTAAAAATTAAGGCATCAATAGCTTGCATAATCCTTGAATACCATAAGCACGTTGATTGATGAAATAATAACAACTATTAATGTCTCCGTATGAAAATTTTTCGAATTCCAGATACACTTAAACATCGACTCGATATTTATAGTCCCGATTATGGCATAACTTCTGTGGGAAAGGGCCCATTAAGGAACCCCGCGGCACGCAGCGCTGGAAAAGCGTCGGCCGCGCGCGCCTCCCGTGATTTACGGGCACCCATGGTGGAACCCTGGGGCAGCGCGCCACGTGACGCCCGGCGACCCATGATTTACGCCCGTCGCTCCAGAGACGGACGCGCGTAAATCACACGAAAAATTCAATTACGATAATTATGGAAATTTACGGCCCGCCGTGGCTCACATCCGCGCGCTGTAAAACTTAATTAAAACACGGTAATGGGCGCGGATTGTTTATAAATCAAAAACTTTAATTAGATACAGTAACGGTTACGTAAATTTGGTTGGTTTAATAACAATAAAAAATGACGGTGTTTGTTTGAGAACTGTGGAGATTAAAAAGTCGAGTGGTTGGTATAGTTTTATGAGGAGCTCTCAAGCCAAATATGATACATCCACTTTTAAGAAAAATTAGATTTGTATAAATTATTTATATATGCGCCATTTGCATCCAACATATATGTAGAAAACTAAATATACCCCATAGAAAATAAATAGCACAAATCCATCGTTCCATTTTATATACAGGGTGGCCCACCTATCCTCGCTCGGACCATTGCTGCTAGACTAGACTAGTTTTTGGCGAACGCGAAAAAAAAAATTAATAGTGCTATTATTGCAACCAACTTGCAAGCCCCGCGTTAATGATATATGTTTTTTACACAAAAAACTACACTTATACGATGAGAAACTCCAGCGTTAAAGAAGTCTGTAAATTTTGCTACATTTGATTGGACTATTATTACTCTTAATGGAAATGAAAACAATTCGTTAAAGCTCGGTAATACCGAATCCGATGCAGACATATTTAGAAGCTCTTTCGTACCATTACAAATTGCTTGTGCCTTAGAAAACAATTGTCTGGTAAAATCAACCGCCAATGTTGCCGCCCAAACAGATTAGGTCTTTTGAAAGATTCTGCAGATGTAACGAAAGAAGAAACACGTTACGTGGAAGAAACTGCAAAAGCTTGATTGAAGTGAGTTTAAATTAAGTGAAATTCTGTTTTCGACGTATTTTCCAAATTATTATTATTGACGAGAAATGTAATGCAGCAACTGGACCCAAATCAACAATTCGAAGCTATGTATTTGGAGCAACATCAGATTAACATCATGAAGATTTGAATGATTGGAATAAAAACAAAAACGAGATCAGCCCAGATTGTCTCGGGTTCGGAATTTCAGTCTTACATGCTAGAATCCAGCTGTCTGTTTATAGTTTGCATTTAGCATATAAGCTGATGGTGAAGAAATACAGAGAAAGAAGTCCCAAAGATAAAAAGCTCTTACAAGAGAAAACAAAATTAGAAAAATATGAGAAATTTCTATAAGAGACTGAGCTGTCTGAATATAGTTTGCATTTAGCTTACAAACTGCTGGTGAAGAAATATAGAGAAAGAAGGCCCAAAGATGAAAAGCTTTTACAAGAGAACACAAAATTATAAATACAAGAGAAATTTCTATAAAAGACAGGTCTCTTAGTAGATATACCGAAATCTAACTTTGGGAACACCAATAATGGTATTACCACTAGGCTTTTTTTTGAAAATCCTGGCTACCAAAATTACAGCAATCAGCCATAATTTGATTTACCGGCTAAAAGTAATTTTGGAAACGATTTGGAGTTATCACAAAATAGATGAAATGAAGAAATTTGATGAATTTGCTTTGGAAACAGCCAAATTATATGTTGAATCATATTTTATGACAACAACAATGCATAAAATTAAGAATAGCCATCATACAAAATGCATTTTTGCCTATAGGGCATTTGTCTGACGAGGCTGGAGAAGCACGAAACAAACATTCGGCCAATGAAGTTTTCAAGGGAGGAGTACTACCTCGACGTATTTCAGAGATTACTTCTGAGCTCAGATCCACTTCTGAGCGGCAAGAGGCGGTTAAAAAAACTATAAAAATATTCATGCCTGCAAACCAAACTAAAGAAACCGACCAACGGAAAGCGAGTGATATAGTAACCAGTGAGTCGAACGGGAACAGAACCGAAACTGAAAACCCAAATTAAACGAGTTACAACCTGAACTTAAACCGTAACTGAAACGAAATATTGTAAAAATATTAAACAGAAACCGTAACCGGAACGAAAATTTAATAACGGTTCATTTCTCTTTGTTTCGGTTTGAAACAAAAAAAATATTTTTAATACGACTATTTTTTTAATAATTTTTAATAAGTGTAAGGACATTTGGTAAAAAACATAAATTTATACTGGTGGCAAACTGTTTTTCAACGACATTTTCGCGTTGTTATTCGAGACGAAACCGGAACCAAACCGTTTTTATTTTTTTGAAAAAAAAAAGATATTGGCACAGCTGTATTACCCTGACATAAAGGCGTTTGAAATGAGATGTCACAAGGTGGGTCATCCCATTTAAAATTTTCGAGAGGTGTTTATTGGACGGGGACATCTGTTGACGTACTGTTGGCATATGTGTCAGTTACCCCCTACACATATGCCAACAGTACGTCAACAGATGTCCCCCTCAAATGAAAACTTGATGTGTTTTCTGGATTATGTACCAAAATAGTAACAAAAAATAATTAAGCAAGAATAGATTTCAAACATTGAAACATTATAGTTATTTAGAACTACACCTATTATTTTTTTACTATAATGTGAGAATTGTTCTGTTTATTTTATGACGACGAAGATAACAATTATTACTTAATTTTAACCCATAATAGGTACTAAAATAGTAATTAAAAACAATTTAGCATGAATATTCGTTAAACATGGAAACAATATAGTTATTCAGATCCACACTTATTATTTTTTACTGTGGTATTATGAGAATTGTTTTGTTCATTAAATGATCCTAAAATCACAAAATAAGGTGATTAATTTTGTCTTTGTTGTTCATTTTGACGCCCACTATACCAAAATGTTCGAAATGTATTAACAAGCTTTTTTTCTGAATAAAAACTAGAGAAACTATACTGTGACATGAATCGTTGAATTAGTAATAGGAAATGAAATTTAATATAGGGCGTACTATATTTACGTCCCATATAAAAATATAAAGTTGATGATGATTTCTTCAAAACGAAACGTTGTACTGAAAATGTATAACCCTGTCTTGTAGAGCTAAAAAAGTGGCAACGAGAAAGTGCCTTTTGCTTTTTTATACCTTTTCAAATAACTTAAAATATAAAAACGATATCGCATAATTTCGTATTTTGTCGAATATCTCGGGAAGTAAGCGGAATAACTGGTTTTCTCAACAGAATATTACTAAGCACTAAATTGCGCAACTTATCTCTAATTTTACTGTCTTTGTAACTTTTACGGTTTCCGATATCCCCACGCTGTTGATCCTTATCTTGGACACCCTGTATAACGTAAAATTACAGCTGCCATCATGCAACAATGGTCAGCAACCATTTTAAAATGGCCCAACATATCTAACAATAATGCTAAATCTCCACGAATGAATCATTATTAATTTTAAATGAATGGCCGCGCAAGCCGGTCATGTTTAGGTATCCCACGTGCCTTCGTAATTGGGCCGTCCATGTGAATTTTCGGCGTGCCACACATCGGACGGAAAACGAAAACAATGTGATTAACACAGCAACGGTTGGGAATTTGGCCCTGTTTGTTGTTTTCATTTCCCCCCTTTCATTCCTGTCAGCGGCTCTCTGGCTCGCAGCCAGTCCTCCTTACAAACTGACCCTACATAACTCAGCCACGCAATCATCGAAATGAAGAATATGCAAACCAAAGTGATCACTTCCAATGCCACTTTATATCTAAAGCAAACGAGATCATTGCCAAGGATGCGCTTTATGAATGGACTAGCCGAATATGAAATTACAGTTTTCAATTGTCTTTATATGACTTAAACTATTCTTCACGTACATGTTCTAGTTAACAGTGCTGACGAGTCTCTCGTAAACAAAGTTTTGCAAAAATTACTTTTTTGACGTAAATACTTCGAAAACTTCAAAGTTTCAAAATATAAACAATACAATAAACCTAATGCGTGGCCCTCAACTCCTATACCAAAGTCAATCACGCTGACCGACCCCTGGGTGCGAAGAAAATCATACAACCATTAACAAAAACAAATAAATAAATAAAACGACGAATAAAATGCCAAATACAAGAAACAACACAAAGAAAAAAACGAGGAGTCAAGTAACAGTGAGGAAGAAGTCACCAACAAGGCAATATTAAAATCACTAAAAGAAATGAAAAAGTCAATGGACTTCATGTATGAAAAATTTGATGAGATGCAAAGAGAAAATAAAGAATTAAAAAAGCTCGTGAAGGAAGGACACATCCCAGGATTTAGACGATTCCTTCGAAGTGGAAATAGCGAAAGTGAATACCACAGTATGTGCCAAGAAGAAAGGAACTCTAGAAGTTACTTCCTATATGGGAATTCAAGGAGTACTTGAAAATGTATTATACATACCGGAAGTGCCATACAATCTATTGTATGTACGCTGGATGCAGGAAAAAGGACTAACCGTAATTTTCTACCCAGAAGGCGTCGAAATTAAAAAGGGAAATTATGTTATTATGTCAGGAAAGCCTTTAAGAGGCCCAATAGGTATACATTTAAAAATATCTAATGTCAAAGTCTGTAATTTGATTAATAATAAAATTAACTATCAAATTTGGCACGCACGACATGGACATACTAGTAATAATAATTTTTTTAAATTAAAATCATGCCAAATCGTCAGCTTAGTGTTATAAGGTTGCATGTAACATTTTTTCAATTTTTAGGTCTATAGCTTTATAGGGCTATATGATTTCAGAGCGGAACTTTTCAACTTGTTGGAAGGTTAAAATCGGATGATTAAGGATGATTACTTATAAAAAATCTAATTACAGTGCACACAATACATCATTTTCTATAATAACAAACATATTTAAAGTTGATATTCCCAAATTTACAAATTTTCACATACAACCTTGTAATATTAAGCCGACGAAATGATGGAAGATATTGATCAAATACTTGACATAAAACCTGATAACACTTTATGTGAAGCCTGTATTTTTGGCAAACAAACAAAATTTCCATTTGAAAAAGCTAAATCTAAAGAACCTGTAAAAAGGCCATTATTTATCGTTCATACTAATGTTTGTGGACCTATCAC